>CABHPP010110617.1:0-40375 GCA_902168425.1 Peromyscus attwateri
GAAGTTTTCTTAGTTGGAATGTTAGATTTGGAAGCTTCAAAAAATCTGGAGTCCTGGCCCTAGAGTCAGAGTCTTGTGGGAGAGGCTGCACCAGCTGACCTTAACAAGCCCTGCCCCTGGAGTTAGAGTCTTGTTGGAGTGGCGGGAATGCCTGTCCTTAACAAGCCCCCAGGTGGATGAAGAAGCTGGTTGGCAGATGGACTACTGTGATGCCAAGGAGACACTCGAAAGTATGCCATCTTTGTTCACGAACTCCTAGAGATGCGGGTTATATCATAGCTAAATCAGATGCGAGCATTTTAAATGGTTTCCTGTTGGAAAGAATATAATAATATTTCAAAAGAGAATTTCCAATGTTTTTTTCTGCCTCTGGTTTTCTGTTAACTAATGGTGAATTATATACTAAAGCTTCTTCAGAATTGTGATGTTACATTTTTCAGCTACCTGATGTGGTGATATTGTGTCCCCCAATATATTGTGCACCCTAATAAACTTATCTGGGGTCAGAGAACAGAACAGCCACTAAATAGACATAGAGGCCAGAAAATGGTGGCACATACACCTTTAATCCTAGCCTTCTGGAGGCAGAGATCCATCCGGATCTCTGTGAGTTCAAAGCCACACCAGAAACAACCAGGCATGGTGATATACACCTTTAATCCCAGCACTTGAGATCTCATGTCTTGCTTTGGAAAGACACATGCCTTTAATCTCAGGAAGTTATGGCAGGAAGAAGAAAGGTATATTAAGGCGTGAGGACCAGGAATGAGAAGCTTTTAAGCTTTTAGGCTTTTAGCAACAGTTCAGCTGAGATCCATTTGGATGAGGACTCAGAGGCTTCCAGTCTGAGGAAACAAGATCAGCTGAGGAGTTGGCAAGGTGAGGTGGCTGTGGCTTGTTCTGTTTCTCTGATTTTTCAGTGTTCACCCCAATACCTGGCTCTGGTTATCTCATTTATAAAACTGTTTAGCAATTAGTTTTATAACCTGATGTCATTGTCTGAATGGCTGCCTTTAATTAGATTACCTCTCCCCAAAGTCAGATTTCTTTATCCAACTCCAATTGAGTTTCTACATCTAGATATTTCATGAACACATCTGAAGCAAGCTGCCATCTCTCTCCAGTGCTACCCTGATTCTGTTTTTCCTCCATCAATAGCATTGACCTAACTACCCAAAGCTGACACAGAAGTCCTTACCTTATTCTTCCATAAGAGTCACCTCCACAGTCTAATCAAAGCCAAACTCCATTTCATCTTTCAAGTTGATTATGTCCTGAACTTGATTCTGCACTGCTAGCCTCTCATTTCCAGAGTTGGACAAATAGGCAAATACTAGAGTCCTCTTTAGAATATTGTACATTTCATATGCATTTCTGTAAATGTTGTATTTCTGAAAAAATACCCACTGCGATAGAGAAGCAGAACTTGTAAATAAGAGTTTAATTTTTAAAGGAAGAATGGCATTATTGAGCACACTCTCTGAGAACAGTGGTCCAGACGGTTATAAGAGTACTGCCTGCATCCCACAGCAGAGGGTGGAACCATAGCTCATATGTACACTGAAGACTGAAGACACTACGACCTAATCATGATGAAGATGTGTTTTTATCTTATAAGAAATCTAGCTGCTCAAAAATATGGTTACAGTTAAAATAGAGTGCAGACCTAGGGAGGCTCCTCTGTGGGTATTGTGAAGGAACACTCGGGCTCTCTCAGAAGCCTTGGAGGTTGATGTGTCTACAAAAGGTATCATTTTGTGACAACATTTATTTTCCTTTGCTTTTTGTTGTTCTTTTCCTAGTGAATTTTGTGGCTAGGCTAGTAGATTATTGACTTGTTTCTTTGTCATTGTGGTAGCTGGACTGAGTTCTCCCCACTTCATGATACTGCTCACCATGTCTATTAGGCAACTATAGTTTTGTCTGTAAAAGTTCATTAGCTGTTGTATGCCTGTGCAGAGAGAAGGAGAATTGGCTGCAAAAAGGGGCAATACACTTTCTAGTCTACACTGTGGCAATGATTCCAGCACTGTGCGTATTTGTCAAAACAAATTCAAATAAACTTTAGTCACATAGTAATGAACTTGACTTTTTCAAAAGCCTCCTGTAGAGTAAGTTGGCTTTTATGGGTAAGCCACTTACTTAGGCAGTAGCCAATGACCAGGAGAGGAAAAAACTGGACCTGAACATTTCAGATGTAAAATTAAAGGAGTTACACTGTTCCTGGGGGATGAATAAGGTCAATGGGCCAATAAACACGATTTATTTACAAGATCAGAGGTTGAGAAGCAACTTTTAATTCCTAATAAATCAATGGGAAAGGAAAAGGGGAAGAAAACATAAATCAAGCCTGAGTGTTGCTATCTTTTTCCTTCTTATCTTTTCCAATACAGCTGTCCACTCCACCCCAACCATTTGTGTATCTCTGTTTTTCATCTATTTGAAAATTTAAATCTAGCGACAGTACTTCTCTGCAACCCAGGAACACAAGGCTGGAGGGAGACACTCTTGACGTTATGCTTCATTTCCCTTGATGATGCATTCATTCAATCACCTACAAATTATTTATTGATTAACTCAGACAAGTGGAGCACTGTTTTCACGCTCAGAATTTATCCTAGTGTAGGACTCAAACCAGAACAATCATAATAAGCAATGAATAAATCAACAAGTGAATGAATAATTCATTCATATTCATAATCATATTAAGATAAATAAGCTTATGAAAGAAAGTTTTAGAAAATTAAAGGAGTTATTATGTGTTGACTCTGTTCTTCCAAGTTCATATGTTACATGTACAAACCTCCAGGACCTCAGAGCACTATGTTTGGAAATGAGGGCATTTTGGATGTAATTACGCAAGATGAGCTCATTCACCTGGGCCTGGATCCAATATGATTTGTATTCTTATGGGAAGGAGAAACTTGAACACAGGCAGACAGTCCCACAGAGAGAATACTAAGAGAACAAGGCAAAGATCACAGTGATGTGTCTACAGGCCACAAAACACTAGAGGCTGCCATTGCTAGAAGCTAAGAAGGGGGAATGGAAAAAGTTCCCTGTTCTCTTCAGAGAGAATCAACCCTGTTCATGTAGAAATGCAAAATGAGTCATTTATGTTGGTGAAGCCACTTACTTTACCTTGTTTTTCTACAGTAGCCCTAGAAAATAAATTCCAGGCTATGAAAAAGCAAACAACAGAGATCAAGGGTGGTCAGGAACCTTCAATAGGAGCCTGGCTCATCGTAGCCACTTCACAGGTAGACCAAAAAGTGGAACTGTTCCTGCCACCTGCGGGAAGAGCTGGGTTTTGGTCCTTCCTTCGTCTCCATCCTCCATAGTAGCTCATGGGGATTTTATTGAGTGATATATTTCTGTTGTCATCTACCCACCAGATAAGAATCATTCAAAAGGACCATCTCACCTTGATTCCTATGTCTTAATTTCTACCACAAAGCCCCAAGGCACACAAATTCATTAAGAATTTGACAAACATGCATTGTGTCTCCATAATGAATATGAAATTTGATGTAGATTGAAAATATAACCTGTCATGAAACAGGGCCTTTCTAAGCAGTTCACTGGGAAGCAAGACTTCCTGAGTCTCTGAGAGACACTGGGAAGCTTCTCTATTGAGGATTGTGCCTGATTCTGACAACCAGGAGCGACAACATTGTCCCCACACATCTCATCTTTAAAAGTTTAAATGGGCTAACACATGTAATAAATGTCTGGCGTTGGCTAAACGCTTAAAGGTGTTAACCACTTTATTAATGTTCTTAACTGTACTTTCAAAGTTGTTCAGTGATTTACTGGATATCTACTATGCACCTGGGTCACTGGGTGAAATGGGGGCATGGGATTATTTTTAGTACTCACCGACTTCCAGTCTCATGGGGAAGAACATAAATCAATCACAGAATGAATAAAAGCAGCAGTTATGGTCATTGCTATGAAGGGCAAAGCCTGGTATTTTGAGATCACAGGTAGGGAATTTCACTGGTTTAAAGGTCAGGGACAAGGACTTGAGGTTTTAGATGTGAAAAATTGTGGTGGTATTGTGTTCCCCAAAATATTGTGTACCTTAATAAACTTATCTGGGGTCAGAGACAGAACAGCCACAATATTAAACAGAGGTTAGGCAGTGGTAGCACACGCCTTTAATCCTAGCATTCCAGAGGCAGAAATCCATGTGTTCAAGGATACACCCAAGCATGGTGACCAACGCCTTTAATCCCAGAAAGCAAGCCTTCAATCCCAGGGAGTGGTGGTAGAAAGCAGAAAGGTATATAAGGCGTGAGGACCAGAAACTAGAGGCATTTGCCCTGGAGAGGCATTTGGCCTGGGTAGGCATTTGGCCTGGAGAAGCATTTGGGCTGGTTAAGCATTCAGGCTTCTAGCAGCAGTTCAGCTGAGACCCATTCTGGATGAAGACTCAGAGGCCTCCAGTCTGAGGAAGCAAGACCAGCTGAGGATCCGGCAAGGTGAGATAGCTGTGGCTTGTTCTATTTCTCTGACCTTCCAGCATTTACCCCAATACCTGGCTCAGGTTTGATTTTATTAATAAGACTTTTAAGATTCATGCTACAAAAAATGATTGACTCCTGAGGACATGAAGAAGAGTGTAACAGATAAGAAGAGCAGTCACTTCAAGATCCAAGAGTGATAGGATCTTTCTTGTTAAGGAGGGGAAAGAGGTCAGTGTGCCTTGGGTGAAGCTGCTGATAGGTGCCTGACTCCAGGTGAAGCTGAATTCAAATGCAGCAGCTAGCTAACACAGCACTGTCACTCTGTTAATCATTTGGTGCACAGGCCCTTGTATGAGTTGTTGTAGGCAAGTGATGGGCAACATTGTACTCAGTTTCATTTTGAATATCTCTCAGATTGCAGAATGGAAAATGACAAAGAAGTACCTCGTGAGAGGGAAGGATGATGGTAACTTGGGCTCAAGTAGTCATGGTAGAAATGAAGAGAATTGATGGAGTAAAGGTCTACCAAGGACCAGCACCAGCCAGCTGGCTTATGTCATGGCTATGAAGAGTCTAATTTTTCGTTACACAGATGCTATAAAGAGATGGTTTGGGACATACTGTGTGCTTTGAGACATCCAAATCTCTAAGGTGCTTTGAGACATCCAAGTGAAATGTGCATTGGTCAGTTAGGAATGTGGGTTCGTGGTGCACGAATGAGTCATATAAACATGAGGTCCCAAGGCTGCCATTGTCTGAGGGAAAGATGTTAGTGAGAGGGCATTTTGTGGTTTGATATGGAATACATAGCCAGCCCTTGGGAAAGAGATGGATCAACTGGCTCAATGTGTCATTATTTCTTCCATTTCAGCAATTTCTATTTTGAGTCACCAATCCACTGCATGGTTCAAACCTAACCACAGTCAGAGACTTGGACATTTCTTCAGAGCATGCCTTAGTTGAGGGAGTGAGTGGGGCTGGGACCTTGGTGTGGAGACATAAAATTTCCTCTGTTGTTTGTCTATACAGTCATATAGTCTAAGTCCACAGGGCTACAGTGAGATGTCCATGTCCTGCCTGTGAGACCCCTGAGGTACCTGGCTCCTTTTGCTACTTTCTCACAGGTAGGGGGAAGATTCTTCTGCTTCTCCAGCTCTGTGTTCCCAAACTCCACACTCAGCCGCCTCACCAGGATGCTACCGTAGGAACCAGGTCTTCCATGCCCTCTGCTCCCAGTACTTTCAGCTAGGACGTGGGAAGCAGCGGTTCCCTTCCGTCTACTGAAGGCCTCTGGAAGATCCTGTCATCTCCCAGCGGCTCTAACCACACCAGGTGTGGAACGAGGCTCAGCTCTGACTCTTACCTAGTGTAGTCTAATTTACCTCCGCTGCAGGGCCTCCCCTGCTTTCCCCGGGGGCTTTGGCTTTTGAAAACTTATGGAACAATAAGTAGCACTTTTCATCTTCTACTTCAAATGATCTTTTCTCCAGAGAAACAGTTTCCACAGAGCCTACCTAAGCTCCTCAAACACAATAGGAAAAAGCATGAAAGAAAAGATCGATGTTTAGAAACTACCCCAGGACACAGCCAGGAAAGGAACATTCTCAGGGATAGTTCTTGCAGATCAAGACTTAGAGTTTTCCTCTCATGACCTCTTGTCCCTATAGTTCTCTACTTAACTATGGGTAATACATGCATGTAAAACAAATCAAACATTAACTAGTAAGAAATCATAAAGAAATTAATTTTAAAGTAATCATTTGATATGCATATAATTTTAACATGCACTAAACACAAAAGTGACTGTGCACACTACTGAGGTGGATGTGCCTGTTTATTTCGGTAACAGAATTAAATCTTGGCTGAATGTTTGATAGCACAGGATGTAGCATCTTTAGTGGTTCTCAGAACTAATTGCTATTTTTAATTTTAAAATCATCAAGGCTGATAACACTGCCTTGACTAAAATACATAGAACAAACTGGCATATGCATGTTTAGCACCATTTCAGGAATTGTTAGGAACTCTGTACTAATCCCAAGCCAAAATTCATTTAATAACTATTTTTTTGAGACAAGGTCTCTCTGTGTTGCCCTGTCTTGCAACTCGCTATGCAGATCTGGTTGGCCTCAAACTCACAGAGATCCTCCTGCTTCAGCTGGGGTTAAAGTTGTGTGCCATCAAGCCTTGTTCCATTAATAATTTTTAAATGAACTTTAAGTCAACAACTCAAACAGCAACTTTTGAAATCAAACATTCTAATAATATGCGATCCACAGATATATCAATTTGATATTTGCATGCTGAGGAATGGCAGTAAGAAAATATTACAAGTTTCTGTTTTAATAGTCGAGCTGTTGTGTTTTGTTGAGAGCAGAAAACTTGGCCCGTGCCATAAAAGCGCTGAGACTCGTAACACAGGGTAGTCTGGAATCAGAGCCACCGTTTCAGGAAGATTCCGTTGGTGCTGCGTGGCATGATGGCAGATGGTGTGAAGTGCTCACACTATGTTCACAACTAAGGCTGTAAGCACAGCTACAGAGTGCAACGTGATTTTTGTTAACACATTTGATTTAAAATGAATTTATCCAGAAATCTTTTACTCCTGCCAAATTCTGGGGCAATCCCTACATACGTTACATAAACCCATATAGGATGTGACTCATAGCTTAAGATATTAGATTCTAGATGTTCTTCTCATCAACTGAATTGCACAGATGTGCAATTAACTGTGTGGCCAGAAGGAGATGCTGTATATACCTTGTGCATGTTCTATCAGTCTATAAATCTTAATTGAGGCAGAAGTTCATCCAGTTCATTGTATGTACTATTTTCCTTCTAGGTCTGTCTTAACTGAATTTAAATGATGTCAAAATCACAAAATTCCCTGAAATTAGTGACGCTGAAATCATTGTTCCTTTCTCTGTAGGTCAATAAAAAAATTGCTACAGCTATACTTCATAATACACGGTCTTTTCAGTTTCCAAGAACCATAGAAGTTATGTACTGCTTTTCAACACTAACTTGTAAAGTGAGGTTTAAATGTAACACAGCAAAATTACATTAAATACACTGACATATAATTGTTCCATTACTCGAAAAATAATAAATATTTCTAGGGGATGAGAGGAGAAAGTACCAGACTGGATTTTCATTGTATTAAGAAAAGTTTTTAATCCCCATTCTATTCTAGTGAAAAACATGATAAAGCTTCACGTCTAAAGATACAGTCTACATTTACACAGGTATATAAGAGAAATATAAACCATCACTTTCCAGGCCATGGGATCATCACAGACAGCAATAACTTCAATTTAGGACATTGTCCTCTGTGGTTTGCGCTTCAGAACTCTGATATGAGTAGTTCTTAATGAGGCAGAGGGAAAGTGCAAATGTTTCAGTTCATCATGTTGGTACGACATAAATACAATTATAGTGGTATTTTATTTGTGCTGAAATGTGATTTTATTTGTATGTTAATAAATAAAGTTGCCTAGGGGTCAGAGCTATTAGCAAGCCATAGGGAAAGCTGGTTGTGGTGGTGCACGCCAGTAAGGTTTGCTGATGGAGGCGCACTCCTTTAATCCCAGCACTTGGTAGGCAGAACTAGGTAGCTCTCTGTGTGTTCAAGGATACAGCCAGAATTGGAGACACATGCCTTTAATCTCAATACCAACCATAGAAGACCTGGAGTGACCACAGACAGGCAGTGACGAGACGGTCATGTGGTTGGGTTTACAACCAATGAGAAGGCAGAAAGGAAGTCTTTATAAGACAAATGCACAGGAAGTAGTTCCTTTTTTCAGAGAGGTCTCTTGGCGGAAGAGGCTAGCTGGCAGCAGGTGGGTAAGGCTCTTAGCTCTGACCTCTTGGGCTTTTATCTTTACATTGGCTCTGTGTTTCTTATTTAATAAGACGGTTGGTTACTTCTACATACAAGTCTTCAGAAAAGCAGGTCAAGAGAGCAATAAAAGTCTAATATACCTTCTGATGTAGATATTAGAAGCGAGCCTGATTTCCTTGTAATCTTGGCCCATCGATCACACTACCCATTATTCTGCATGTGATTAACCTGGTTTTATAATGTTACAATGTTACAATGAAATGAATTTGCTTTGATAAAACAGGGCACATAGGACATGCAAGAAAATTTCTGTTATTGTATTATCTTTTCTTCTAAGATAAATGAAATCTAACAGAAAGCAGATGGGGACAGATGGTCTGATAGCCAATAAAAGTTCTTTTTTAGATCTGGTAAGAGGCTCTGAGTGAGCAGCCCTAGTTATGTAACTCTGTGAAAGAACTTAATGACATAAATTTACAAAATTCTTCTTATAGTTTGTTGATGTTCATCGACCTATGTAGATCTGTCTGTGAGACCTGGGAACTGAGGACCTGATAGAACGGGGCACACTACAATCTAATGCTGAAGAAAAACTTTACTTTGGTTTAATGCCCTTTTATACACAAATGTAACAAAGAAATCAATGATCCAAGGAACGTTGTTTGAGTTCAGGAAAACATGTAAATAAATGTCAGTAAGCACATACTAAATAGTAACAGAGCAGCCATTTCCCAGAACTTCCTCAGGACAGACCAATTTAAACACAATTGCCTGACACATACTATAGATTGTATCTGGGAAACAAGAACGCGAGGCAGAGGGCCATACCCAGATCCAGGGTGCACTGAGGACAGCGTTCAGCGTGTCCGTTACCAGACTGGGTTCTATAGCTGTATTCCGACACCCAACAAGAATAAACATATCTTACAAATTGAATGTAAATGTAACACAGGAGGCACAAAATCACATCCAAGAACAATCCTGGGAACAAAATGCACCTGAGGTAAAGGCCTCTGCTTTTTTTTTCCTGGAGCCTCTCTCGGTTCCCCAAGGCATTGTTCACCATGGGTCATTCTTTTAGCCATGTTCTGACAGTACATTTACATTTTCCCAATGCCTTTGACTGATTTTTCTAAAAATTCTTCCTAGCGTCAAATATCTACAATGTGGCTCCTATTATAAATAGTGGCATTGCTCCACTATTTATCAGCGAGGGGCATGGTGACTTCAAAGCAGCTAATTTCAGCTAAAAAATCTATTTTCTAACCATGGAACAGAAGTTTAATGCTAAGATCAGAGACATGTCTAATTCTTCATGTCAAAGCTTGTATTTTTTATTCTGATATAAAACACCGTGTTTTAATAACATTTAAGTCAGAAGGAAGTTTACCATGAAGGAAAAGATAACATTAACCTTGTGGTATTCCGTGGAAAAGAAACTGTGGGTTACTCAAACCGTCTTTTAAATTTCTGGCTAGCCGCAAAGCTAGCCATGGGAAATGAATAGAACATATGTGTCTCAGTTTGCCAAGTAAAGGCAGATGTTGCCTGAAGTTTTACAGCCACTTGCAGCTGTATTTCTAAACCGAAAGCAAAGGCTATCGGAGTCAAAGCTATAACTGGCATATTTTTTTGTTCAGTGTGTCTAGCATACCTTCTAACTATTTTATTTGACTCTTCTGATGATTAATTATTCTGATTACTATTGTGTCTTCATAGCTAGCATGTGAGATTCATGAGACACTGTGTAGCTCAATGCTTCTTTAAATCTCTAGTAATAGCAGCACACGGCAGACTAGCAATGAGGCTCTGCATTCACCCTCATTTGGTTGTACTGCTATTAATGCACAGTGCTTCAGGGGCTTTGGCCTGAAGAATTCAATTTCGTTTATATTAGCATTAAAATAAGCATTTCCCCTTTTGTCTCCCAACCCCCCTAAAATAACAAAAACACAGTAAATGGAAAATGGCATTATAATGGATAATGAGGGACAAAAACATAGTGAGAAAACTAGTGGGCAATAAGAACAAGTCACTCCAGAGAAGGAGAAAATCTTACCCTTTCAAAAATAGAAATGAATTAATTCAAAGAAAAAAATAATAGCCTTTTTGTTTGCAAGGATGCTGGAGGCAGGGCTGGGCTATAGTTGCCAGCTTGATTATAGACTCAGGATAAATATAGGTAGGATGAAATGTCATGTGTGTAGACCAGCCATGTTCCCAGGAAGCAGTAGAGATGAAAACTCTACTGTATTTATATTTGTATTGTAGGGAGATGAGGAGGGGATGCTATGGGTGAGATCACAAATGTCTCTCCAGGGCTAATGGCTTTGTCAGCCACCTGCGGCACTGTTGGGAAGTGGTAGAATCATTAGGGCCTAGTGAGAGGAAGTTAGGTGCTCGGGTACATGCCTTGGAAGGGATTTCTCTCTCGTTGCTTCCTGGCTGTCATGAGGTAAGCAATCTTCTTCCATGAGCTCTCACACTACATTTTACTGTACTGTCACACACCCACATGACAGGGTCTAAAACCTCTGAAAACTATCACCTGAAGCCATTATTTCAGAGACTTTGTCACAGCAACAGAAAGCTGCCTGGGAAATAGTAAATCATCTCATCCTCAGATTATAAGGAAAATCTCAAAGAATCCTAAACAAGGCCCCAGCCTCTAGATTTTCCATAAGCTTACTTCAAAGATCTGGATTAGAAAGCTGGTAAGTAAAAGCCTTTAGTAACAAGTCATTCAAAAGAACTGGTGTACAATCTATATGTGGTTTTTACAGAAAAGAGGAAAGGCAAAAACATTAGGATGAACAATCATCAGAAGTGTTGTGAGATAGGTAACAGTTTTAATAAACACTTTGCCACAGATTTAAACAAATATAGTGAAGTAATTATCTTTACGAAGCAAGATATAAAAGCACGTGATATCTGGTTACCTGTGCCACAGTTACCTTGAGTGATTCTTCCACAGGACATCTCATTCTGCTCTGGAGCCTGGTCCATTCCACATCCTGCTCCCACATGTCACAGTCTCTCCACCCTGGCTAGTCTCTGAGATGCTGCCTCTGCACCATCCACTGGACTCTTCAGCTTTGGCCTCATCCCCTCAAGAAACTCCCAAGCCAACTAGGCTACTACCCACCATGGGATTCCAGGGCTGAAACCTCCTGTCAAAAGATAACCAGTATCCTAAATCAATGTGCCTAGATCCCACTGCAAAAACAAATAATATGATAAAATAAGAAAATGTGCACCCTTCTGTTAGTAACCAAAGCTTAGAGATGTGGAATATTCCTTTGTACTGTGTAAATGTATGTCACTATGACTGATTTAACAAACAACTAACTGGCCAGTAGCTGGACATAAATAAAATATCTTGACTTCAAAATTTAAGTCAAAAGATATGTTACTTTGGGAAAGAGGTTATGCTTTTATTTCCACAGGAAATGGGAGACTGTGGATTCATTCCAGGTCAAAGATGATCAGATTTGATTGAGGAAGGCCTCTGAAAATCCTGGCTACAATCATAAAAAAATAAACATAGAGGAACATACAAGACATGTGATGTGTATTTTACCTGTTCAAATACACAATAGAAAATCATCTTTGGCTGACTTGTGTATAACATACAATCTATACTTGTATTAATGTAGATATCTATGTTACCTTAGACCAGACACCAATGAAAATGGATGGCCCAGGTGATCCATTATCCAGAACAGCTTCAAGGCTTCTGATTGAGATGATCTAGCATCACAGAACACTCCAGCCAATACTTTATTTTCTCAAGGTTCCCCTAAAGATTCCAACATCCTCAAACAACAGGAATTAGCCTAGAGAATGATGCCCATATTCCCTAAAATGGATTATGGATATTTATTAACATTTAAGGGGAGTTGGTTACAATTTGTTATTGGTAACAGTCAGGAAAAAAAAAGCTGAACAAAGGAGATTAGATTCAAGGATCTATTTCTGAAAACAAAAACAGGGATATAGAAATTACAGGATAAAAGAGTAGATTATTGAATCTACTTTTAAACAAAAATAGCAACTACTAGTCTTAAATATTTTACATTGGTATAGATTTTGGTATATTGACACAAATTTAAAGCTGATTTTATTATACTGTATGTATATTTCTACTCTTGTTTGGGGTACTGTGCTTATCCAACTCATTTTAAAATGTAATGTGTAATTAAAAATACAGATTAATCATCATCTATAATAGTCAAACTTGTAGTCCTATTAGGTATGTTTTCAAGGTCACACACAGATAGATATATTTCAGATAGATAGGTAAATTTCAAATACTTAAAAGACCTACAAAGACATTTAAAATGTTTTAGTAACTTAGACTTTTCTTGACACGAGACACATCTGCTCCCGGTGGCACCAATGACTTCAGAAAAGATGATGAGCATTGAGGAACCTCCATATTGAGTTCGCTTTCTTTATGGCACAACCTAGCCATTTGGGCAAAGAAACTGCCCTTGCCTCAATTACCAACAGTATACTGTCCAAACTGGACCAGCTGGACACAAAAGAAAGTGACTGCCAGACTTTGCCAATACAAGGTAGGACAATTCTTCAAAATTCCCTGCTTCTCAGAAATGTCTGTCAGATATACTAGGCCTATAGGCCAAAGTTGGATGCCCTGCTGTTACAGAACTTTGGGTAACTGTCCAGGAGCCAGATATCCCTGTTTGGCTAGATAACATTTCACTCTTCTGAGGTCTTTGATGGAGTTAAAGACTAGATAGTCATAGTTAAAGCTTTCCTTAGTTAAGATAAAAGATTATTTAGGTATAAAAACTTTAGAGTCACAAAGATAAAATAGATAATAGAATATTTTCTCTAATTTTGCCAAATGCAAATGGACTAGATATTGTAACTGTAATTCTTACTTGATAACTGTTTTTTGTTGTATGTAATTTTATTACATTAAAATTAAAACCTTCCTTTTTAATTAGTCAAAAGGGGGAAATATAGAATATTCCTTTACACTGTGTGAATATATGTTGTTATGATTGGTTTAGTAAACAAGCTGACTGGGCAATAGCTGAACAGGATAAGGTTAGGCAGGAGAGCCAAACAGAATGCTGGGAGAAAGAAGGGCAGAGTGAGGAGTCACCAGCAGATGCAGAGAGAAGCAAGATTGGCATGCTCTGCTGAGAAAAGGTACTGAGCCACATGGCAATGTGCAGATAAGAAATATGGGTTAATTTAAATGTAAGAGTTAGCCAGTAACAAGCCTGAGCTATTGGCCAAACACTTACAATTAATATAAGCCTCAGTCTGTTTATTTGGGTGCTGATGGCAGGACAGAAACTTCTGCCTACATGTAGGTCTATGACAATGAGGATAAGAGGGTCTAAAATGACTGTGGCTTTTTGGTTCTGGCCCTCTAAGGTCAGCTAAGACCCAGAGTATGTTGAGACCCCTCTGGGAAATCTCCTGTCCTTTTGATCCAAAAGACTATGGAGTCTCTGGAGATTAGATTCTATGCGATTCATATCCTGCAGGCAAAAGAGGTGATAGAGGGACATGTTCTCTGTGTTCCAAAGGAAGTACATGGTCAGTAGGATCGACCCAGGTCTGTTGATGGCACAAATGACAGAGAAAAACGTAGAGTTGCCAAGGGCTTCTCCCGAGTTGCCTAGAGTAACCACCAAGGAATCTCAGCTGACTCTTATTAAAATTTATCCATGATCTACTACATGGTCTTAAACACTCAAAAGGAAAGTATAAGCTAAGCAATAGTTGCCACCAAGGCAACTTTTGCAGGTTTAAAGGGGGAAAGCTATCACATTCCAAGAAATGTCTAGCTGTGTTCACTTGTCTAAGACTAATCCCTGTTTTCCAGAAAAGCTCTGCAGTGAGAAATGAGAGACCTACTGCAACAGTAATAGAAGGCTCATATGCTTTCTTCAAAAGATACAAAAGTCAACAAAGGGCAGCTAAGTACTTGTGCCCACCAGACAAATCCTCATGTAAGCACTCTCTGCCTCAAATTAAATGGCTCATCAGGCTTGTTTCTTTCAGAATTCAACAAGCTCTTATACAACAGAGATCCTGACACATCTCTTCCAGACTGGATCCAAGGTGAAATCACACTAGTCAAATGAATCTGTCACTTTCCTTTCAATGAAATTGGCTGGTACTCTTATCAATGGGCTCCAGTAGCACCTCTGTGGTTGTTTTAACTTGCTTTGCTCTTTGGTCCTTGTTAGTTTATGGTTGATGTCCTCAAGAGGTCAACACTAAAACTTCTATAATCCCAACTAAGAAATGCCAACACCGAACCATGTTGATGATTTCCTCCTCCTGAGGGCAGCTGGCCATCCGAGACACTGCCATGCATCCTACACCTCCTTAGTGTAACTCTGGGAAAAAAAACATCCAGAACTTTCCTCAATATCCCTATTCAGTTGCAAAGCAGCCGAGGGATGTTGACATCCTGTGCCCCAAAGAATTTGGTTCTGAATTCTTGAAGGGGAAGTGTTATGATAAAAAGAAACATAAATTACATTGATCAAAACGTTATAGTTAAAAAGGTAAGTAAAAGGCGTTATTGTTAGATGTGGTAGTCAAACGAATGAGATAAAAGACAAAGTTCTAAAAATTAAATTAAAAAACTCAAAGGCTTTAGAGTTAATTAATTCTTTTGTTACATTTGGCCCAGAGTGTATTATTAAATCAATTGATTTTATATGTTACAAAATAACTACTAGAGAAGGGAATGTCCCACAACAACCTATGGGTGACCTCAGGGCTGGGTGTAATGTCAATCATGTTGATAAGTTGCCATGTGTTGTTTGACATCACTGAGAACCTGCTTCTGGAACCAGGGTTGCACTCCCCTTCTTGGACCCAAGCATGGCTGCCTCAAAGTGTCCTCCAAGGTCTCTGTGTGGGGTGGGCTGCTTCCCTCCCCAACCTTCCTCTGACTCCGTGGCAGCAAAACAATCGAAGAGTAAAAATACTGTGTCCTTGAGAAGAGCTAGAAGGTGAACCATTCCCAACAGAGGTCGCTATTGCTTATCCCCTGATATGAAAGTACCTGCAGTGGAAATGAGAAGGCGTGGGAGGCTTAGCCATGGAAAGCAAGCACAGCCAACTCTATCCGATAGCCTCAGCTTCCTCAGTCCGTTTATCTGGATGTTTGTACCCCCCTTCAGGTGTTACACTTCTGTTACTGTTCTTTACCTGGAAGCCTCATCTGAGAGACTCTCTGCTCTTCTCAGGACTCTCATGATTGGTAACTCCACCTGGCTGCCTTAATGAGGCCAGCCAGGTTGTTTTCTGCTGGAGGTTTGACCACTCATTTTGATGTTTGGTGTAGCATAACTAGCTTTATTCTCTTGTAACAGGCATATTCTCAGCATTTCATGACCTTAACAGTTTTAGTTTTTGCTTTTCTAAGATAACCAAGACTAAAAGAAAAAGAAAAAAAAAAAAAAGCAAGCATTGGGTGGTCCTTTGAGCTCTGACCTCAGCGTTGGTCTAAGGACCTGGGTGTCTATTCCATGAGAAATAAACACACCCCACCATTGTTGACACTAATTGTGTCCTTCACTTGTGTCTTCTCAGAAGGAAAGCCAAGAACGAAATTACCGTGAGGGACAAGTTCCTTTTCATCACTGGGGGTGGCCTCTTCAGGCAAAGCTAAAGTCAGTTCCGTGGTGGTGTGGGCTGTGCCCATGGGCAAGGGCATGTTATTCATAGTGTGTGGAGAAGAGAGGCAAGATGCTCTTCTGGGGTCTAGAGCTTCCAAAACTCGGCAGCATCTGGTTTGGGGGTGGGGAGAGACAAAAGTTAAGAGAAAGTATACTAGGAAACAATACACACACATAACAGATAAGGGGAAACTCAATGAAATTAGCCAGAAATTTCTTTCATTACATGTAATTACTTATGCTGTGCTGTTATTCGACTTAGTATTATATATAATCATGTTTATAGATTATTAACTTTTGAGTTACTTCACCTAATCAAAATTGACTACAAGTTAGTGAAGAGACCTATTGGTGGAAATATTAAGGCCACTCCATGTAGTTAAAAGGGAGGTTTATTTTGTGGGGCAGCTTACAAGTAAAGGGATAGGTTACAGGGTCCGGGAGAGGTGAAGTGCAGTCCAGCGGCGTTCTCTGGAGAACTTTGCTCAGTCTACATCCAGCATCCAGGATCCAGGAACCAAGAGAGCCAGTGCATCCAGATCTTGGGTCTTAAGGGCTCCTGTCTCAGCCCCGACTTGTAGCCGTGACAGTTACCGGAAGCCTCAGTGGGGTAGTACTTCCAGGTCAAAGCTACCCACTACAGAGATCAGCATCACTGAGGTGAAATCTGGGAAGTATTTGCTCAGAGTCAGCACACAGAAGCTGTGTTCCAGAGGTGGCCAAGGTTGTACCTTGGGCTGGCAGCTGAACTTGGTAATGTGTAAGAGTCACCCAGGTAGTACTGGTTTTGCAGGCACTAAGGGGTCATGGAGAGCAGCTGAGGCTTGGCTATGAAAGACCAGGAGGGCCCTTTAGTGAAGGAGCAGACAAAGTAGCAGTGAAATCCCCAGGATTGAAGGGGTCGTGGAAAAAACTGAGACTTTACACCATGAAGAGGAGCTAGGAGAGGCTCTCAGTGAAAGTGCAGGTGTATTGGTAGAAGTATTAAGGCAACTCCACGTAGTTAAAAGGGAGGTTTATTTTGGGGGGTAACTCACAACAAGTAAAAGGATAGGTTACAGGGTCCGGGAGAGGTGAAGTGCAGTCCAGTGGTGTTCTCTGGAGAATTCTGCTTGGTCTACCATCCAATGTCCAGAATTACCAGGAACCAAGAGAGCGGCACATCTGGATCCAGAGTCTTAAGGCTCCCATCTTGGCCTCGCCTCTGGGGCAGGCCGTAGGTAGGTGTAACAGTTACTGGAAGCCTCAGTGGAGGTAGTACTTCCAGGTCAAAGCTGGAACAGCTACCAACTACACAGGAGATCCCAGCACTTTGGAGATGTCATTACCAGGGGACAACTAAGAACAACCAAGAACAGTAGCTGTGGAGTGGAGCCCACCTGAGCCTACAAGACAAACTGTGTATCTTGCAGAGGGAGGAGCCTGAGAAGTGACCCAGGATCTTTGAGGGGAGCCCAGAAAATCATGAATAAATCCCTGATGATTGGATATTCAGTTGTTTACACAGTTGAAATTTGGTTTTCCTTTGCTCCTATTGTGACTGTGCCCTGGTTCTTCCCTCTTGAAGTAGGAAAGTATTTAACTTATTTTTGATTTTACAGGAGCCACAGTTGAAAGACTTTGAACTTTTAAAAAGATTTTTGGAGGCCAGAAGAGAAAGTCAGGTGCTCTGGAGCTGGAGTAACAGGCAACTGTGGATTGCACATGGTAAAAGTTTCTCTTATATAAAATTTACCTCAATTAAAAGAGTCATGAAGAATGTTATAAATGAATATAGTCTGAGTGACATGTTCTCATGTATCACAGCTCTCTATAGCCATGTGAGGTCATCTCTTCATGGCAGAGTGAAGTCATCTCTCCATGGAACTATGAGATCATCTCTGCACAATGCTGTGAGGTCATCTTGACATGGCATTATGAGGTCATTTCCTCACAACATTGTGATGTCATCTTTCCACAGCAGAGTGAGGTCATCTCCCCACAGCACTGTGAGGTCATGTCTCCATGGCAGAGTGAGGTCGTCTCTCTACATCACTGTGAGATTAACCATTAAGAACAATCCTCAGTTGAACATCTTCAAAAGCACTAGCTGACAGACATGGACACAAACAATCCTTGGCTAACATTCACACAGTGAACTTCGCAATGCTAATGCATTTTCTTGGTAGATTTTTCAATATTCTAGAATATTTTGTCTTATATTTCTTTTGGGATAAAATTTCTCACCTTTTTCTGGGAGGATATATTTCTCCCTCACCTTTTTTGGGAGTATATATGTCTCACTAATCTATTTCTGAAAAACTATCCTCACCCTTAGCACACTTCCCCTAAACTCATTTGGATCTGATCCAGCATTCACAGGTTCTGGACACTGTTCCATTTCAACTCTCAGCCACCTTTGACACTCAGAATGTATCTATCCATGCAGAGATACATCCCTCTGGCTGAACACTGACCAATTTGTGCTCTGAGCTAACATTTCCTAAGCTTTCACTCATTTAATTCAGTGGTTCTCAGCTTTCCTAATGCTGTGTCCCTTTAATACAGTTCCTCATGTTGTGGTGATCCCCAACCATAAAATTATGTTCATTGCTACTTCATAACTGTAGTTTTGCTATTGTTATGAATCATAATGTAAATATCTGTGTTTTTCGATGGTCTTAGGCGACCCCTGTGAAAGGATCATCTGACACCCCCAGAGGGGTCACAACCCAGAGGTTGAGAACTACTTATTTAATTCATCATGCTTCAAAAGTATGCTATCCAGGAAAATAAGACTGCATTGGCAAGTACTGGAAGACACTGTCAGCGAAGGAGCAGGAATCCAAAATGGCAATGCATCGAACTGCTGGCCTGCTTTGAAAGCAGTTTGGTCCATTATTATCCAAAATACATAGTGGTAGATTAAGTAATTAACCTGGAAGACACCTGTAATCCGAAGTCTTTGCTGAGCCCTCTTCCCCACCGGTTTTTCTCTGGGTTTTTGCTTTAAGATCCTGGCCTTGGGCTTTGTTTAGCGTTGTCCCCAGATTTGGAGGCACAGAGGTCATTAATAGACTCCTTCTTCTGAGATCCACCCCTTCCTCTGCTGCCTAGACACCAGGGACTGACAGTATAACGAGCTCTTGGAACACTGGGTATTCTCATTCAAGGATTCTGCATCAGCACAGGTATGACCTGCTATTGAGAAAAGTAAATACAGATGTGTGTGTGTGTGTGTGTGTGTGTGTGTGTGTGTGTGTGTAATACAAAAAGCTCACAACCAGGGTCAGAAATATTTGCCCAAAATGATTGTGTCTATAACACTAAAGAATAAATCCCCCACAGAAGCTATATTTGTGCTCAAATTGACATATTCTATTTCATATCGTAGCTGATGCTTCTATCTACAAACTCTTTTCTACCAACTAGATTGAACTTTGGTGTCCTTCGTTGGTCATTCTTAAACCAACAGTTAGCCGAAGTGTGCCGTTGCTCCCAGAGTGGTCCTTTCTGCACCGGTCATCTGCTGGATAAGCCAGCTAGATATTGTTTCTTCACACCACTTAACGTAAGATAAATCTGTTTGCTCCCACACAGGCAATGTGGTTGGCATTGATACTTCCCTGACATGCCTTTCTATGCCATTGTATCCATAGCAGGTGATTTCCCTAGAAAATTCCTTGTTATGCATTAATTTAGTGCAGTAACCCAGCAAGAAAAAACATAACTAGTGTAAATGGTGTTGCGGGAAATCTAACACAGATGAAATTCCATCCAATTCTGTTCACTGACCTCGTGTCCCCAACTCCGTTCCAGGAGTTTCCCATTTTCCCTCCTTCCTCCTGTCTTCTGTTGGGATGAATTCTTGTTATGTAGCCTGTGTCTCCAACTCACTATATAGTTCAGGCTTACCTTGAGCTGGGTATAATCCCCCTGCCTCATTCTGAGTCCCGAGATTACAGCCATATGCTCACAGATCTGGCTTCTTATTGCAGTTTTGATTCCATTATTTTGAATCCTTCTTTCTATACGTTCAATGTCTTGACTTCATTTGTTTCTGCTGCATCTCTTCCACATCCCGTTATTCCTATGACCATTTTGTTATTTTACTTCTCCATTCCCATTGCTGGGTCTCTGGACGCTTCTGGACAATGTGAAAAAAGCTCAGGCTTATTTATTCTGTTGGAATCGAACTTAGAATCTTGGTAAAAAAAAATCAACTGAGAGAAATGAAGAACCTTGCAGAGGAAGCTAGCTTACTGAGATCAGACTAAACGGGCAAGATGAGAGACGGCACATTGGGAGAGAGACAGAGAAGCTAGCATGCCAATTTGATTGATCGTTCTTCAATGGTCTCCTTAGCAGAGGTTCTCAACCTTCCCAAAGCTGCGACCTTTTAATACAGTTCCTCATGTTGTGGTGACCTCACCTATAAAATGATTTTTTCTTGTTAGTTCCCAGCTGTAATTTTGCTACTGTTAAGAATTGTAATGTAAATATTTTTGGAGATAGAAATTTGCCAAAGGGGTCATGATTCACAAGTTGAGAATCACTACCCTAGAGGATTTTCCCCCTCCCCCAGGCACAGTGGCACACACCTGTAATCACAGCACCTAAGAGTCTGTGGCAAGAGACGGCGAGATTCAAGGGCAGCCAAGGGTACGCAGGAAGACCCTGCCTCAGAAAATAAAACAAAATGAAAACCAAAGGCCACTCACCAAATCTGGCCTGCTCTTGCAGAGAGTTTGGTTTCCATACTTGGTAGGGAAAACTAGCCATGCTCAAGGTCACCTTGCTGGACAAATGGTTTCCCCTGGACAGCATGTTCTTGAAGAATTGGTACAGTTAGATTGTAATGTAACCGTCTCAGTGTATGAACACGTGTTTTACATGTGCATTCTTTCCCTGATTGCAACTTGAGATTGTTTCCTTCATTGCTCTTTATCCTTGGGGCCTAGAAATCTCTGACCACATTCACAGTGAATGGTCTCCAGACATTATTGAATAAAAAAAGAAAAAATAACTAATTTTTGTTAATCTTTAGAAGTAGAATGACAAGAGTAAGAATTTCTAGAGCCTTTACTCAGCTAGAATGAGCCATGAGAGAAGCTTACCTGAGAGAGATACAGTTGGTGTTTCCTCTTCAGGCAGACCGGAAGAATGTGCCCACGGCATGAGCCACTCCTCAGGTCAGGACCCTAGGTTGGCCAGAGTGGTCTTCTAGCACTTCAAATTCCTCCTGAGTCTCCACTTCTGACCTCTCACTGGCATTCACAGGGTGCCAAAATAAAAGCAAACAAAAATGCTTAAGTATATTTGCATGCTAAAGACAGGGGAGCATGTTTGTAGAGTCAGACATTGTTTTACCAGTAACTTTACGACTGCAATCTGAAAGGCATCACATTCATTTATTTCGTGTTTTCCTTGCTTATTTCTGGAACTGTGGTCATTCTTGAGGAGCTCCTGAGTTATTTAAACAGCCACCACAGTCTTCACATTCAGAGGTGGCAGACATAAAAGGTGACTCCTTCACCAAGCCAGGAAAATAATATTTGAGGGCAGAAAATAAGAGGAAAGGAAACAGCACACTCGCAAGAAATGGCTGGGAGTGGTCCGACCCTTTGCCCTGAAAAAAATTGGGCACCTAAAGAGAAGTACTATGCAGCCACACCTTCGTTTGGCCAAATATATGGTTGTAAGACACCAAGCTACTCATTACATGTTTCTACTTAAATTTTCAACCGCATTGTGAGCGTAAACTGTGGTTCATGGGTTAACACAGAGTCACAAAGAAAGCACTGTCCCCTAGAGCGTCCCTCTCAAGATTCTCGGACACCAGTGGTCCCCGTCTCCCCATCCCCTCCAAGTGACCTTTGGGTTTGCTAATGGCGGGGTTCGGGCTACAGTGTTCCACAAATTGTTTTGTCCCTTTTCTCTGGTCTCTCAATGACACCCCTCAAGGAACACTGGCTGATATTTTTTCATCCTCTTCCCCTAATTTTCTCACCAAAATGTTTAATTAGTGAAAAGGCAACATATTTATAGATATAATAAAACAGTAGAGGAGAAATGTTTTAAATATATACATGACTTGTTATATTTAGGTATATATACACATACATAAATATACATTCACACATATATTTAAAGAGCACTTTTAAGTGCACATACTTGCAATTCAAAAAACCATATAGTTTTTTTTAAGGTATGGTGAAAGTAACTGACATGAGAACATAAAGTTCTTGGAGATATTCCAAAATAAATGTGTGTGTACAAAATGTCAATGTATTTTTAATGTTACATTAGGAAGGTGCTCACGGCCCAAACCAGACTAGACCCTACCTATCTGTCTGTCTGTCCATCATTTTATACATACCATCTTATTAGGACCTTGAAGTAAATATTGTTATCACTATTTTGCACATGCAGAAACTAAGGCCTGGAGAAGCTAAAGTGAGTGTTAATTATAATAAGAGACATAGGATTTGTGCTAACAGATTCTAAGTTTGCTCTGCTCTGTTAGCAAAACTTAAAGTGGCAATATAATGGAAATTAGTAGCCAGGCATGATACACACACACACACACACACACACACACACACACACACATCATGCATCTGTTTAATTTTTATGTATTATGCTGGAGATCAAATCTAGGGCCCTGTGCATGCCAGGCAAATATTCTACTACTGAGATCCATTCCTGGCTTTATATCTAATATTTTTAGGTGGTCACAAAATTAAAATTCAGCTCTCCGACTTAGTAAAACTTGATGTTTTGTACTTTCCCAGATAACATTAGGTTCATAAAACAATATATAGCAATTTGCTCCTTATCTCTGCCTCTATTATCTTGTATTTTTATGTAATATACATTTGAATTATATTGTAATCATTAGTGTTGTTTATATTATCATTATTAAGTTTCCTTCTCTTGCACGTTTTACTCTTTCCATTTTTGCTGCATTTCCATGTTTATACCTGGGTTCAGTGCCTTTGCTGAAGAACTTCTGCTTTTTCCTGTAGGTCTGAGGGTGAGAGATTCTCCCATTTATTATCACAAATGAAAATTAAGTATCTTTGTGCAATTTTCATTTTGAAGGATATTTTCACTCCAAATAGAACTTGAAATTTCCAGTTATTTTCTTTCAACTCACTCAAGATGCTACTTCATTTTTGCTGGATGTAATTTTGCCTGAGCTGCATGTGGTTGGTAGGTGCTGTAATATACAACAGAATCAGAGACTTTTTCTTGCCTCGTGGTGGGGGAGCTGTCATCCTCATTGAGATGAGATTTTTCACTGCTGTAGCTGTTTTAGGGTCTCCCATACTCCACTAGTAACCCTGTGCCCATGCTCCTATAAGAAAGTTCAGTGAACTCATTGGTTCACCAAGTAGACTTGAATGGAATTGTTCCTTGGATCTGTTCTTGGTGCTTTGCCTGAGGTGAGTAAACATTTGCTCACATCTCCCCAGGAAAAGTTCACACAACAAACAGTTTTCCAAGCTGACTGATAGTTTGATTTTATGATTGTCAAAGCTGAGATAGCATTGCATAAATACAGTGTGAAAAAATGGTAGAAGTACACATAGGGCTGTGTCATAAATCCCTGGAAATTCTATCCAACTCCCAAGCCCAAACCGAGTTAGCCATTTTCTATGAAACTCAACTCAGCACCTCTAACAGTAATTTACGTAATGATTATTATGACTTTTGTTTTAACTTAGTATACAGAGTATTAGGTTTCATTATGATGTTTCCAAACACAATTTGTTTTTGTTGATCGTTCCCTCCTCCTCATTCCCTGACCTACTCCTTCGGACCTTTCTCTCATTTTGCATCTCACATATACTCTCTTCCTCCCTCTCCCCGTTCCCTACAATCGTCCTTTTCCCTCTTGTGGTACTGTTTCTAGTCTCATGACATGTAACTAGACAAAGCAGAAAGAGTACTCAGAGTAACACCCCAGTTCACAGTGTACAAGTCTTGACTCTGAGCTGCTGTGTTCCGGGAAGCATGTGTTGACCTGTGGTGCCAGGGAACGTGTGGTGCAGAGTGTGGCTGTTGTGTATTCAGAATCAAGATGTCAGTGAATTTTCCTGATGCAACACAGACAAAGACTGCCAGAAATACCACAGATTTACTTCATTTTGATTTTAAAGTAATTATTCTGCTCATTTTTGTGTTCAGAAGCCTTTTGCGTTCCCTAATTTTTCATCATGATCTACAAATTAGGATGCTGGGATCTATAGTCATCCTAATGGGCAGCAGAACACAAGTTCTTCCTCCTGTCTAAGTGCAGTGTTGCTGACCGGCCCTCTTCATCTCTTCTTCTCTCAGCAGCCTCTGCTAACCACCGCTCCATTTTCAACTTCTATGAGGTCAGACTTTTGAGAGTCTACATCTGAGAGAGATCATGTGGAATTTGTCTTTACGTGCCTGGCATATTTCACTTAAAACAATGTCTTCCAGTTCAATACATATTACATATGATGACGTTTCATTTTTTTTTTAATGGATGAACACTACTGTGGTGACTTGAGTGAGAATGGCCCCCATAGGTTTGTATTTTTGAACACTTGGTCCCCAGTTGGTGGAACTTTTTGGGAAGGATTAAGAGGTATGATGTTGTTAGAAGAGGTGTGTTACTGGGGGCGGGGGTAGGTTTTAAGGTTTCAAAAGCACATGTTGTCCACAGTTAGCTTTTTCTCTGGATCCTACTTGTGGATAAAAATGTAAGACCTTAGCTACTGCTCCAGCACCATGCCTGCCAACTGCCATGGTACCTGACGTAATGGTCAGGGACTCTACCCTCTAGAACTGTGAGCCCCAGGAAACTCTTCCTTCTATAAGTTGCCTTGGTCATTGTGCTTCCTCATAGCAACAGAACAGTAACTAAGACAATCATCCTTTTTGTATATATACACCACATTGTCTTTACTCATACACCATGTGATGGATATATAGGCTGACTCCATTTCTTGGCTATTTGGGAAAATGTAGGAATCAGTATGAGAGTACAGACATCCATTTGACATCCTAATTTACTTTCCTATACATTTTTTTAATATGTAGCATTTAGTCTTTTTGGGAAATATGCCAGCTAATTTTCTTGTTGAATATCATTTCTGCTTTATTTTCTCTCCAAGAGTTCAGTTACTATGGCTGCATGGGGGGACAGCCTCCAGCAGCACAGGGATCAAAGGGAAATCCACAGAGTTGGCATACTGAGACTTTTTTCCTGAGGAGGTTAGGGAAAAAGACACTCGCACACTCTCTTGATAGTTTTTTCCTTTTTTCTTCTATAGTCTCCATTCTGAGTTCTGTATTCTCTTTTCTTGTCTCTATTCAGCAATGTCCCTTCTGTCTCTCTTGATATTTTCCTTCTAATTCTTTCATTCTTGATGTTTTCCTTTTCCTTTCTGCTGACTCTATCTTTATTCTTTCACTTATAGCTTATCTACCCCAGCAAAATCTTTTAGGCAATATAAAAATTACAATGTAATTACATTCTATTTTTCAAGTGAATGATTACAATGAATACAAGTAAAAAACAGCATGTTTTCCATATCCCTTACACAATTAAACATTTTATGTATTACAGGTAAAAAACAAATTATCCCCAAAACCCATGTACATTCATACTCAAGCAACTGGTTATAGATTAATGGTCTAGGCAAGCAGGGTCTTCTTTGACTGGCAGGCTGCATTTTGTGGTTACAAAGAAAGGACCAGTCACTTTATTACTTATCTTGAAAGGTAATCTTATAAGGAATCTTAAAGGAATCACAAATCTAAACTTTTATGTATGAAAAAGCATCAGTCAGCTCTACTTTAAATCTTTAGGGTACATACTCACTCATCAATAGTTTTTTATATCAGGAAATTGAGGGCAAAATGAGTACAAAGAATTAATCATCACCTTTGATAATCAACCAGTCCTAGCAAGGAAAGTACATCATCTAATAATAATTAGGCTGCTTTGTTCTTGTTCTCTGACCTTAATGAGTTCCTCACTCAACTATGTGCCTTTCTAAAACTTTAGATTGTCTTCTTGGTTTTTTTTCACCTTAAAACTATTTAACAAAAAACATTTTAGTCTAACTTTAAGTTATTTTTAAAGCTTTGTTTCAGCTATGATGCATTCCAAAACTATAAACACATCTCCCAACATTAAGGTTAAAAGTATTGAAGCTAGCAGGGCCATTGGGACTCAAATGTTTTTCTTAATCATTAACCTAAGCTGCCATCTATATGGCTCCTCAATAGAAACTCATGTGTTCTAGCTGTGTGACACTTTCTTATTTTATTTTTTATCATAAAACTCTACTTAAACTAACATTATTATTATCAATTAGACAATACAGCTTAGGAAGAAATCATCTTCATAATAATCCACAGGTAAAAATGCCCAGGAGAACAGGATATTTCCATGAGATAAACACACTACATTATAGGCAGTGGGGATCTCCCAACACCCATTCACACCATGCCAGATACCAGAGAAAGATGGCAGCAGCAAACATGTAAAGGCACAGCAGAAGCAAGAGACATTCTGGAGTCTGTGGTCTTGGAGTTTTGCCTATCTGAGATTCAGCCACCAGGGAGTCACCCCCTGATGGGCTGACACCTTGGACTTCAATTTCCACCTGCTGCTCCTCTGACATGGCCACCGGCAAGTTACAAACATGCAAGGCATTTTCATACAATCCTTCTGTCCTATTCTTTGGGAGACATGTGGAGACTGCTTTCTAGGGTAGTACCTGCAAATGGAAGAAAGAAGATAGATGGGCTATGCCTCAGTTTGCAGCAAGTGCTGCAGCCAATTCAGGGGGAACTCTAAAGCAGCAGTGGCCCTGGAGCTTATACCCTGGATTAGGCAAGGGGTCTAAGTCTTTGTGTCCCAGTATGATTTGGGGTGAAGCAATTCCCTCAGGAATACCTTACAGAGGGTCTTAGCCCACAGCCACATTTCTAATAGTGGGGTGAACAAGCCTAAGTCCTGGAGGTAGGATCTAGAGGTTCACTTTTCATGGTCCTGTGCACCCCTGAACCTTCTTCGCTAGCAGACCTGTTTGTAGAAGGGTGCTGATGTATGTACTGAAAGAAAAGAAGACTGGAACTTTCTTCATTTAGTCAATTTGGTTGTTTTATTTGCTTCCTCCTTGTCCTAGTTAGGTCAATGTGAAATAGGCTAGAGTCTCTGGGAAGAGGGCCCTTTAATTGAGAAGATATCTTCATAAAATTGGCCTACTGGCTAATCTGTTGGCTAATTTTCTTGATTAATGATTAATGTGGGAGGGTCCAACCCAAGGGAGATATGGTGATATTTTATTTGTACTGAAATGTGATTTTATTTGTATGTTAATAAATAAAATTGCCTGGGGGTCAGAGCTAATAGCAAGCCATAGCAGAAGTCTGGCAGTGGTAGCACACACCCTTAATCCCAATCACATGACAGGCAGATCTCTGTATGTTCAAGGATACCACCAGCATGGAGACACATGCCTTTAATCTCAATACCAACCATAGAGACCTGGAAGTCTGTATAGATGGGCAGTGATGAGGAGATCATGTGGTTGGGTTTACAACCAATGAGAAGGCAGAGCAGAAAGTCAATAAAAAGGACAAACACACAGGAAGTAGGTCTCTTGCAGAGAGGAAGGACAGAAGCGGCAGTGAAGGGTAAGGATTTTAGCTCTTAGCTATTGCTCTGACCTCTTGGGCTATTAACTCTGCATTTGGTTCTGTGTTTCTTATTTAATAAGACCATTCATCTACAGGGAGATGGTGCCACTCCTGAGCAGGTGGGCCTGAGCTGTACAAGAAAGCAGGGCTGATCAAGCCAGTGGACTGTAGTCCTCCATTGGCTCTGCTTCAGTTCCTACCTCCAGGTTCCTGCCTTGAGTTGCTGCCCTGGCTTCCTTTAGTGTTAGAGTGTAACCCTAAAAGCTGTAAGATGAAATAAACCCTTTCCTCCCCAGGTTACTTTGAATCATAATGTTTTATCATATATAGAAATCTAACTAAGACACTCCTCTTGGGGGAATATAGTGACAGCAGAAAATCTATAGTTTTTCCTAAACAACTTCTAATATCTAGAGAAACTTATTAGTCATACAAAGAAACAAGACCCAAAGAAAAACTAGAGAATGGAACCAGATTCATAAGGGGCATGTATTGGTTCAGTTGTATAAAAAATCAGCAGAGACAATGCATTTCTGATGATACAGCTTGAAGTATGGGTCAATGTGAAACAATCTACATATGAATTTTCTCTTTCAAGCGTCTTCTCTTAATATTAAAGAACTTAGTTTCACGGAGGAGCTTTAGTTATGACTGTTTGGACCAGATCCAACTAAACACAGACAATGTGTTTGTTATAGTTGCTGTTGAATACTAAATTCAAAGACACAGGAAACGTATGTTTTCCGTAAATGTCCAAGGCTCTGGTTGCTCTGTCCAGGATGGTCTGTGTTCTCAAAGAATAATACTATTGCTCACTCTGCTTCTGGGAATGGCATCTCTCACTGTTCTTAAGATATCACTAAAATCCATATTATTCTGGTATCTAAAAGACACACACATGATTTACAAGACTATCAGTAGGCTTCGTTGTTCTGCTAAGAGTAACTAAGAGTTGTGTGAGTGATGATGGATGATCTTGCCAGCTGGAGGTGTCTCTTTCAGGGATGAGTAGACCGGTGGGATGAAGGATTCACAGCACAATGGTGAGTCTTTCTGTCACGATGAAGTAGTTATGAAAAGACACTGTTTGTGATATGGGACTCACAAAGGATACGATAATGCCCTGACCTATATAGATTACTGCGTAAGTCCTTAAAATGTCTATTTTACTTATTATAAAATGAATGCTAATTGAAAAAACGAGCCAATAGTAAACCCAGTTCTATATGAAATAGAACAATTACATGGGTTGTAAGGAAAAGGAACTTGACGAAAACGAAGACATGACGTGGGATACTTTAGCAAGACTGTGCCAGAAAACTGTGACCTTTCTCTGGATTGTGAAATAAATTACCCACCTTCTTCTCGAAATTAGAGTTTTGTCTTAAGAAATCAACAAAGCATTTCCCCCTCTCATCAGTGCTTGGTCAAGCTTTGAATCTGCTCTGCCTGTCTCTGTGGTTAGATACAGGGATGGTGTTTCCCCAGTAAATTCACCTGGCTTTGCCACACCTGTGCTTCCCACCACTACCTCAGCTTTGTCTGGTGGTGTGCGTGTAACACACTTCCCCAGGGGCCCTGAGCTGGAATGTGATCTACCGCCTCATTCAATGCACTTTGTTGGTGGGGTCCTTCAGGTTTGGTTTTTCTCAGATGACCCATTCCTTTGTAAGTTTCCTCTTGGATGCTTCATAGAATCTGCTTCCAATTTTAAAACATGCAAATCCATAGGAAACTTCTCTCTCATGGTGGTCAACACTCCTTCTACCACAGAGACCAGTTCTGGCTTCTCACGGCCTGTGGCTTCTCACTGTTTGATACAACGGCACCAACAGAAGCCAGGACTCTTCCCGTTTACCTTAGGAAAGCAGGAACATGAACACGGAGCAGAGTTTGAGCTATTACAGGAACACATAATTACAAGGAGCACTTGGCTCTGGTTTTGAAACAGCCTGAAATTGAAGGCAGATTCCTTGACCCCCACCCTTGATGCAAAGCCACAAGACCAAGGGAGGGCATCGTTTCCCAGTGCCAACTCATCAGATTGAAAAAAATAAGGTCATCCGTGTGTTTTAATTGTTTTATGACTTTGTAGAATTAGGCCAAGTATCATGACATTTTAATGGGTTGTTTAGTCTAACAATCCATCATTGGATTATCACCCTTACAATATGGAAAACTGAATTTGGCCTATTTAGACCAACTATTACAAAATGTATAATCTGTCAAAGATTTACTGTAGCCACATTTTTAGATATTTTAATAACATATCTATCTATCTATCTATCTATCTATCTATCTATCTATCTATCTATATATTTATCTCTTGTAGAGATTGTTATTCTCCCCAGAGACTTGCCAGATGTGAGGTCAAAGCAGGCATTATAATGCATTTGATAGTACCGGCCTTAACAGTGACAAAAGTTCAAGTTTTCCAGAGGTGTCAAAGTTCCTGCTCAGCCTAACTCATTTTTGATGTTAGTCTATGATTTAAGTCATCATTACTTTATTCCATGTGACCTCATTACAACTATTTATAGTGAACTAGTAACCATTGAGCAGAGATGTGCTGCTTTGCACCTTGACTTGGAATGCGGCAGTGCCTAGAGAACAAAGATATAGATAACAATTTTAACGTATTTTTTCGGTATTTAAGTTTCAATCTAAATAACTGATATTTTCATCTTTGGTGTGGGCCATAGACAGACCTATGTTATTAGCTCATATTCTGGTTTAACCAGAAGGCCTCATACATATCAGTAGGGATAGATACTACAAGAAATTAGTCATTCAGTCAGCCACCAGACATTTCAGTGTGTGTGTGTGTGTGTGTGTGTGTGTGTGTGTGTGTGTGTAGAACAGTGAGAAAATTAGATTATGCCAAAAGAAATAAAACCCATAAAGCAAGAAAAAATTTACACAGGACAATTTAATGAAAGCCCAAATAACAGAAGAATCATGACAGGAACATGAGCCCCATGGGAAGAGAGGGCTCTCTTAAGATGTAGGAGTTTCTTGGAATACCCTGGGTCAGGGGTATCCCTGACAATCATACTCTGCAATTTCAAGCAGGACATACCAATGTAGTCCCTAATAAGCGTCGACTACGTGGCCGACTGACTTCAGATGTTCCATCAACGCTGTAACTTTTACCGTCGATGCAACAGAGTGTGCTCTATCATACAGCATCACCACACCACCAGAAGTAAAGCCTGGCCATGACTTACTTGTTGTGGACTCACAAACTGTTATTATTGCGGGTTGCTGCAGAAGGCCCAGGCAGTGGGAAGCCTAGGAAACACCCAAAATACAACCCCGCTAGTAACTGAAGACTGTGTTTGTCTATTGTGGAATCCCTGAGAGAATTTCTGAGAACAGATTTCTTACTCACCAAAGAATGTGCTGACCCAACACAAGGACATTAGGTCTTTTAACAAAACAAAACGAACAGTCATGGAACCTCCAGGCCAATCACAAAGTGATCGAATAATCAAGTAACAGTGTGAAACTCTCTTGGATAATAAAAATTTGTTTCTTACTGAAAATACAGACGGGCAAAGAAAATTATCCCACTCTTCCTGTAAGCAGCCTAAGGTGACCTGTGAAGTGGTTAGCTACTCTCTTGACCCAGAAAACCTTACAAAATGATGCAAATTAAGAGGTTCAAATCTTCAGTTTCATTTTAAGAACACCTGTGAAACTGCCCAGACCATCAAGGGCACATATATCAGAAAAGCCACCAAATATCTGAAAGATGTCACTTTAAAAGCAGTGTGTGTCTTTCCGGTGGTATAATGGTGGAGTCGGTAGGTGTGCCCAGGCCAAACAGTGGGGCTGGCCACAGGGTCGGTGATCAAAAAAAGAGTGCTGAATTTTTGATGCACGTGCTTAAAAATGCAGAGAGTAACACTGAACTGAAGGGTTTAGATGTAGATTCTCCAGTCATTGAACACATCCAGGTGAGCAAAGCAGCTTAGATGTGCAGACGAGCTTACAGAGCTCGTGGCTGGATTAACTCGATGTAACCTTGTCACGTCGAGAAGATCCTCACTGAACAGGAACAAATTGTTCCAAAGCCAGAAGAGGAGGTTACACAGAAGAAAAAGATATCCCAGAAGAAACTGAAGAAACAAAAACTTATGGCACAGGAATAAATTCAGCATAAAATAAATGCAGATAAAAATATAAAAAAAAAAGAAAGAAAGGAAGGAAGGAAGGAAGGAAGGAAGGAAGGAAGGAAGGAAGAAAGAAAATTATCCCATCAGGAGTAGACCAGTATTATCCTTCAAAAAGGTATAGGTATAGGACAAGGAAGAAATCCATAGTTTTCTAGAAGGCTAGATTGTCTGAGTGTGCCACTAAATGCACTGCATGTTTCTTAGCCTGTGTCTCATAATAAAAGACAGTCTGTTGTCTAAACAAGAAAGTAGAATACAAATTTCTTGGTAACTTTAATATACAAAAAAATTGTTCTTGAAATTGAATCTGGAATTCTTTGAAAAAGATATATTAATAGCTAGGAAACATTTAAAAGTGTTCAACATCATTAACCATTAGGGAAATGCAAAGAAAAACTGCTTTGAGATTCTCTCTCACCACAATCAGAACGGCAATGATCAAATCATACATCCAATGATAACACACACTAGTGAGGCTGTGGGCAAAAGGGACCCCTGTGTCACTGCGGGTGGGGTGTGTAGACAGGCACAGTCACTGTGGAATCAGTATGGAGGCGTCTCAAAAAGCTGAAATAGCACTTCCTTAAGATCTAGCTACACCACTCCTGGGCTTATTCCTAAATAACTACATCCTACAAGGGAAATATCTGCACGTTCAAGTCAATTACAGCTCTATTCATAACAGCTAGGAAATAGGATGAGTGTAAACATCATCAACTGATGAGTGCATAATGAAAATGTAGTACACATACAGAATAGAATTCTATTCAGCCATAAAACAATAAAAATATATTCTCTAGTTTTCTTCCTGTTGCTGTGATGAAACACTCTGGCCAAAAGCAGCTGAAAGGGGGGGGGCTTCTCTTCATCTTACAAGTTATGTCAGTTATTGAGGGAACTGAAGGCAGAAATTCAACCAGGAAGTGGAAGCCGAAAACGTGGAGGGTGGCTGCCTGCTGGCTCACCCACTCCTGCTTAGCTCGCTTTCTTATACTGCCTAGGACCACCTGCCTAGGGAATGGCGCTGCCCACAGTGGGCTGGGCTGTCCTGCATCAATTGACAATCAAGACAATCCATTATAGATAAGCCACAGGCCAATCTGGTCTGGAAAATTCCTCACATGCAGCTCCCTTCCCATGTGATTCTAGGTCACATCAAGTTGACAGTTGAAGCTAACTAGGATGAACGTTTTTTCAGTTTTTTCTTCAATGCTTAAGATTAATAATGCTTTTAATGACATAATATATTCTGAAGGAAGTGAGTGAAACCAAAGTTCAGAGAATTACGTATGTTCTTACCGAAATTTAGATTCAGTACAAGGCCTATAGATGACTCTTCAACTCCCTCCTTAATCATCGTATACACTTTCGTTTTTTTCCACTTTATACTCATGATGCACTAATGTGACAGATTTGCTTATGTATTGCATTTGTCATTGGCCTCCCCCAACTAAAGTATATGAAGGAGATTCTGTCACGATTATTCCCAGCATTTAGAACAAATAATGTAATGGTATATTGGAAACAATAAATACATATTGAAGTAATAAGTGAATGAGAATTAGGGCCTGAAATTATCTAGTTCTAAAGTACAACTTCTTTAGCTTTACAGTAAATGATGACATTTCTTGAAAAACATTTAAAGCTTCCAGGATGCATATTATTTATTTTTTAAAGAAAGGTTTCAAAGAAAAGTAATTCCAAGCAACACACTTATTAGTGGCTAAATCATGATTAGATTTGTCAATTTTAGTCTTGAGAATTCAGGCTGTAGAAACAAATTACCAACCAGACCATTTACAAAAGAGTGAAAAGAGAGATACTATCTTCTGGTACGGTGTTAAAAAAGAAGAAAGAAATAGAACAGAATCTACAGGTTAGGCTTGAGAATTAAAAGTAAGCCTGTGGCCATGAACTGAATGTGTCTCCTTCAAAACGCCTATATTGAAACTCTAATCCCCAACATGATAGCATTTGGTAGCAAGTTCTTAGAAGACAGTTGACATTAGAATAAGTGATGAAAATGGGGTCCTTTATGATAGCATTGATGAGCTTACATAAAGAGGAAGAGACATAAAAACCACCTCCCTCTACTATGAAGACATGATACAAAAGCAATCTAAAAATCACAGAGGACCTCCTTCCTGACATCAGATCAACAGACTCCTTGCCATCAGCCTTCCAACCTCTAGAACCAAGAGAAACAGAGGATAGTTTATGGTATTCCTCTAGAGTAGCACAAACTGAAGAGGATACACCCCCATAAAACATCTGGTAGGTAAAGGGTGGCTAAATCTTAATAAACCTTGTTTTGATAAATCTTCAATTTCTTTGGCCACAAACTGTTCCTATAATGGCTACCTATATCAAACCTACTCTGAAGAAATTCTGAGACGCTTTAAACACCAGACTTATCCCAGAGTCTAGATTTGCAAACACAGACATCTCCCCTTAGCCTCGGCAAATATGCTTCAAGACCCTTAGTGTTGTCTGAACTCATGGGTAATAGTGAAATCTGTAGATACTGTGGTTTCTTCTATTACTTATTTCTGATAAAGTCTAGTTCATATACTAGACAGAGTAATAAATCAATAATAGAACAATCATAACAACATGCTGTGGTAAAAATTATAGGGCATGGTCTTTCCTTTTTCTTTTACTCTTTCCTCCTCAGATTGTCTTACTATGGTCTCCATCCTTCTTGTGATGATGGGCACTAATACAATGCCTACACAATGGGATCAAGGTAAATGACAAAGGCATTGTGACCTAGCATTAGGCTGCTGCTTCATTTTAGCATGTTTAACACAAGTCGAGTAGTGTAGAAAAGTGAATCTCATGATAGAGATAATTCTAAGTGACTAAGAGGCAGGAACATAAATAATATGGATACTGTGAATACAGCGATAATCCGTATCTTGAAGGAAGGAGCCCGTGTGAGATTTCATCATGCCACACAGACTGGTGTGCCACTAAAAGGTTACGGATTGTGTATTTCTGGGATTTCCAGTTCGTCTTTACAGACTCTGATTGAGTGCAACTGAAACTATGAAAAGCAACTGTGGATAATGAGGCGGCATTATTGTAACGGATGACCCTGAACTCCTTGTTCAATCTCTTACAACAAACAGCAATCTCAACAGACCTTCTGACGTTGCTCCATCAGAGAAAAACTTGGCTCTCAGAGGGACAAAAGCATCTCAGATATTACAATGGCCGAGGCCTTCTGAAGTCCAGCCCTATCCCAGATGATCTGATTTCTTAGCATTTAACTTCTCCTCAGGGAAACTTTCAATTAATTCAATTTTAGTCTCTAGTAAAACAATACTGAAAAAGTGGTTGAGAACACTATGATAGTCTCTCAGTTATGCACTGTTAGGCATTATTTCAAGATTTATTGAATGTGTCAGGCTGAAGACTGAATGGTAAGATTTCATCCCTATTCTTAGCAACTCATAATCTACTTGGAGGGAATGAAATAAGCAAATAGCAACAGTAGAGAGGGATCAGTGCTATCATGGGGTGCATGGAGATGTACAGAGGTATCTCAATGCAGCCAGGACAGGCTTCCTTCCTGCAGGGCAGGACTTCAAAACTGAATGACAGGGAAGTCAGACAAAGGAGGCCTGTGCAGTCTTAAGAAAATGATTCCCAGTTCAGGGAATGGATGGGAGTGATTGAGTATGCCCAAACTTAGTTTAAGGGTGGGAACTGCGCATGGAGGAATTGGAGAGAATTGTGCACCAGAACCAGGTGACTACCAACCCTCTACACAACTCTGAAATGTCAGACTTCTGTCTTGCCAGCACTGGAGCGGTGGGATACTTTACACAGAGGCTTTAAACTTTTCAGGGTTTTATAAGTTCACGTAGGCTATGGTGTGAAAAGTAGATTGCATGGAAAACAGTGAGAAGTCCTCTGTCAGCCCAGCTCAGGCCATAATATCTCAAGTAAGACAGCAGGGGCAGTATGGATAGCAGCAAGGTTTGCATTGACGGAGGGACAGCCCTGAATTGATGCAGGAGGAATAGATCCAGGCAAGTGATGATAAGGAAGCCATCTGGATTTCTGTCTTGAGGAGCTGGGCAAAACAATGCAGAAGAAAAGTCAGTTAAACCTTCCAGGTAGTGCTATTCATGGTCATCTTGAAGGAAGTTATTGGAGCAAAGGAGAAGCATCTGTATTAAATAATAGATGTGGAGCTGAAGGCATAGATCATCTGAGACATTAAAGAATGGAAAGACAAAACAGACACAGAGTATCTCCAAAGTGCACAAATCTAAACATCAGGGAAAGACAGTGTGGCATGTTGGGGAATATTATTTTAAGGTGTGTTATTTTTGTTTATGTTGCATTTGTTTAACTCTGTGGAGCTGTGTTACTTTGCCTGTCTAAAACACCTGTTGGTCTAATAAAGAACTGAATGGACAATAGCAAGGCAAGAGAAAGGATAGGCAGGGCTGGCAGACAGAGAGAATTAATAGAAAGAGAAATCTGGGAGGAGAGAAAGAAGGAGCCAGAGAAGGAGGAGGACATCAGGAGCCAGCCACTCAGCTACGCGGCAAGCCACAAAGTAAGAAACAAAGAAGGGCATACAGGAATAGAAAAGGAAAAGCCTGGAGGCAAAAGATAGATGGGATAATTTAGATTAAGAAAAGCTGGCTAGAAACAAGCCAAGCTAAGTCCGGGCATTTACAATTAAGACTAGCCTTCATGTGTGATTTATTTGGGAGCTGGATGGTGGACCCCCACAAAAGAGCAAAAGCAACCAACAACAGTGGCAGAGAAGAGAAGCTTGGGAATGGTGGGCAGAAGGGAGGGAGAGAACTGAGTACAGTGCCATGGGTTTGGAAAGAGGAGAAACGGTGACCGTAGAAACCACATAAGAATGTGGCAGAAAGTGTTCATTCCAATGTACAGGCAAGACACAATGGTTAAAGAAGATGTTATCGGTGGCCTTGTGCACCCAGGTTCCCAGAGCTGGGGAGGCAAAGGCTGCCTTGAGGAGGCTGAAAGGTGAGCAGATGAGAAAGAGATTGACTCAGCAGCTGCATTAGTCACTTTTCCGTGGCTGTGATAAGGCACTGTGACTACAGGGAACTTATGGAAGGAAGAGTTTATTTTGAACGCTGGTTCCGGAGGGATAAGAGTCCCTCTTATGGAAGTGAGGCACAAGCAGCAGGCGTGGTGACCAGAGCTGGAAGCTGAGACCTCCCATCCTCAGCTGCAAGTAAGAAGTGGAGAGAGCAACCTAGAAACAGATTGACACTGTAATAGTAAACCTGACCCGGGTGACATACTTCCTCCAGGAAGGCCACACCTCCTAAACCTCTCCAAACAGCACCATCAACTGGGAACCAAGTGTTCAGATGCCCAAGTCTCTGGGGACAATTGTTATTCAAACCACCATAGCAGATGTTGGTAACTCTTAAGAAACGTGGAGAGAAAGCCATATAGGAAGAGCTAGGTAGGGATGTATATGGGGGAGAAGGTTTGTAGTTTCTTTTATGAAAGAGCCTTAAAATCTAAATGGCAATGAAAAAGAGCCAATAGAGAGGGATTGATGGCATGGTAGGGATACAGGAATGTAGGAACGCTGTAAATAGATCAAACAGATGTCAACTTTGTTCATTCCTGTATGGTTTGAATTTGGAAGGGCAGAGAAAAGTTCAGGAGTTTACTTTTGAGACAGGAACTGCATCAAGAATGCGCCACAGATACTCTGCCCTTGGGTCTATCATCCACACATAGCATTATGTGTTAGCTGCCAAGTTCCCCCCCACCTCATTTTACAAGAATAGAGTCAGTTGATGTGTCTCACTAATGCTCGACTGATGACAAATTCTATGAGAACTTCCAGTCTCATGTAAATAGCCATAGATGTGGTTTTTCGGTGTCCACATAAAGCAACTGAAATAGAGGCAGCCCTCGTCCTCCAGGGCACAGCAACAAGAAACAGATGGCATGGAGGCATAGGCCCACCACCACCGCCACCCCAGAAGGACACAGTGTTATGAGAACATGGTAGTTTTAGCGAGAGTTTTCATTGGGTATAAGCTTGGAGTCTGTTGTTTCTGGATTATGGGACATGTGCAAGTTTTGTGCCAGATGGAATCCAAGTGCTGACAGGAGTAGACACAAGCCCCCATCCCTAACCCAGAAATTATCTCAACTGATAACCATGAGCCAACAAAAAACCAGTTCTCCCCAACAGTCTCACTGGGGACACAAACCACCCTGGAGGGTAGGCCCCTTGCCCAGCAGTAAAGGGTCAACAAAAAGAACTCAGTGATGTCTTTGGAGTTCTTTGTCTCCTAATGTTTTGGCAGGGCCTTACCTTTTTATTTTATTTTATTTTTTTAACCTCACAGGTCCTTTGAGTATATATTATGACTTCCAATTTTGTGCTTTTTATGGGATTTCTGTGTGTACACATGTATGTGTCTCTGCATCTTTTTTGTGCTTTTCCTTTGGCTCCTTTTCCTCTGTTTGTTTGTTTTGCCTTATTCCAGTTTGCTGTTTTCATTGTATCTGATTTATTTTATTCTTTAGATGTTTGTTTTCTAACAAGAGACAAAAAGGGTATGGATCCAGATGGGAGGGGATGTGGGGAGAAGCTCAGAGGAATTGATAGGAGGGAAACTGTAATCAGAACACATTGTATGGAAAAAAAATCTATTTTCAATAAAAGAAAAAAATCGTACGTGTGTGTGTGTGTGTGTGTGTGTGTGTGTGTGTGTGTGTGTGTGTGTGCTCAGCCACATTTGTGCCACAGCCCATGTGTGGTGGTCAAGGAACAATCTTGGCGTTCTTTGCCTTCTATCTTTGAGGCAATGTCTTGTGTCCACCATGAGTAGACCATGCCAGCTGTCTTGCAAGCTCCCAGGAGATTCTCTACCTTCAAACTCACCGTAGGAGCACTGAGGTTATAGAAATGGGCGCTGGGGATCTGAACTCGGGTCCTCATGCTTACACAACAAATGTTTTGCTTAACAAGTCATATCCCTAACTCTGAATTATTTTTAATTAATTGTTCTCTCTCTCTCTCTCTCTCTCTCTCTCTCTCTCTCTCTCTCTCTCTATGCGTGCGTGCGTGCGTACGTACGTGCGTGTATCTTAACTGCTGAGCCATCTTTTCAGACCTCCAAAGTATTTTTGGTCTATCTTGTTCCCTTCTAATTTATGTTTCCTGCTACTTTACTGAAGGAAGCAGGTAGAGTGTGTAACAGCATTTCCTATATTCTGGATGTTGCTGAGCGTATCCCGATGGTGCCATTTCATGTGTTTGTCTATAATTACATTTCCTCTGGCCTGGTAGATACCAAGACTTGACCTGATTTATGTGCAATTATTTGGCCAGATACTTTATGGATGATAGAGGCATGTACTAGCTGATAATTTTAAAGAGCTTTGGTGAAAACATCTTCGTTTTTAACCTCCAAGTGGTCACACAATAAAATCAAGATTGTAGTAGAGTTGAACATAGCACTCCATTCTTGACTCTCAGTCTACCCCTTTCATTCAAGCAGAAGCCACTTGGGAGGTTGATGGCCAGTGAGTGCCCGGCATCTGTATGTCTCCACCCCCTAATACTGGGGTTACAGGGACATGCAGCCAAGTGTAGTTCTCAATGTGGGTGCTGTGGATTCAAACCCAGGCCCTAATGCCTGACGGAGTAGTCCTCTCATTAGCTGAACCATCTCCCCTTGCCCCACTTTCCATTTCGATTACCTTTTCCTCATGATAGCTCAGAAAGTTTCCGCTCTCACATTAGAACCCTACTGTATTGTCAGTTTTTTTATTTTGTTCATTCATTGAGAAGTGTATACAGTATGCTTTATCATATTCTTTTCCATTCCCAAACTCCTCCTAGGTCCCCTGTCCCTTCCCGCCCCATTTCATGTTCTTTCTTTCTCGTAAAAAAGCCACTAAAAATATAGGGTCTGATTTGCATGGGATAACTGCTCCTGAGCGTGAGTCTGTCCTGAGGGTGGTTGATACACCCAGCGTCACTTCAGTGAAGATAACTGATCTTCCCTCTCCCACCAGCTCATATTTGTGAATAGCTTCTTGGCTGGGCGTGCGTGGGACTTTGTGCCTACCTCCCTTCCTCTGTGCTTGCATTTTGTCTGTCTTGAGCTTGTACAGGTCAATCCCTGTGAGCTCACAATCTGCCCCATTGTGTCTGGAGAATGTTTCCTTAAGATCATCCACAACCTCTGGCTCTTACAATCTCTCCATTCCCTCTTCCTCACAGATTCCTGAGCCTTGAGAAGAGGGGTGTGGTCCAATCACCCCATTCAGGGCAAGCACTCTGAAGTCTTTCATTCTCCTCATGTTGTCCAGTTGTGGGTCTCTGCATTAGTTCCCATCTACTCTAAGAATAACCCTCTGATGAGGTTTGAGTGATGCACTGATCTATGGGTATAGTCATTAGAAGTCATTTCCTTGTTCAGTTAGCAGAGCGATTGTAGTAGGTCTTGCCCTGGAGCTCTGACCTGTCTAGTCTCAGGTTCTTGGCATCATGAACATTTC
>CABHPP010110618.1:0-27147 GCA_902168425.1 Peromyscus attwateri
TGCGTTGCCCGCCGGCACTCAGGGACCGGCCGCCGCCTGTGCTCAGCTTGGGGCCGGCATGGGAGGGGTGGCCAGGGCGGCATGATGAGCGCCCTGGGCAGCCCTGTGCGGGCCTACGATTTTCTACTTAAGTTCCTGCTGGTGGGCGACAGCGACGTGGGCAAGGGCGAGATCCTGGCCAGCTTGCAGGACGGAGCAGCCGAGTCTCCTTATGGCCACCCGGCGGGTGAGCGCGGCGGCGGGAGCGCGGCCGCAGCACCCGGAGGCGCAGCGCTGGGGTCTCGGTGCGAGCGGCCGCTCCAGAGTGGGTCTAACCCATGGAGCGGCTGGGCAGAGCTAGGTCCCGCATGCTGGGGTAGACTACGCGCTGTGGGCAGAGTCCGCAAAGCGGCTCAGGGTGGGCGTCGAGGGAGACCGCAGGTGCGAGCGGCGTGTTTGGGAGAAGTGAGTGGGATTGCGGGAGGCGTGGGCAGAGGGGCAGCATACAAGGGAACAGGAGAGACCACAGGCTCCCGGCCGTGATCTTTTGGTGCGTGGGACTGCAAGCATAGAGTAACAAGATTAGGCTTCAGCCTCGGGTTCCAAGCACCTTGCACTGGGGCTCCCTGTCCTAGTGGACAGGACTTCTAGGAGGAGGAGCCTCAGTGACCCTGTAGAGTTGGTTAGGGTGTAGAAAGGTGTCCAACTAAGAGGTTCAGGAGACTGGGTGCAGATGAGACCAGAGAGCAGGCTTGAGGGCAATGAGCAGTGTGTCCTAGTAGAAACTTGAGGTTTGAGACCCTGCACCCCAGAGGAAGGAAACATTGGGGCAGAAACCTGGGCGGGACATACAAGAATAGTTATGTAGTGACCCCTCTCTCATACTGCGGCTGCGCAAAGACTAATGCGACTGCCTTTTCGTATCGTTGTGGGGGCTTCAACCCACCTTTCCAGTACAGACCCTGTCCCGAGGCCTGCCACCCTCTGTCCTCTGGGCTTGCAGGCTGCTTCCTGCATCTCCAGGCCCCGGCAATGCCACATGGGTTAGCAGGGCTCTAAAACTGTGTGATCCAGGGCCAGTAACTGCCAGCCTGGACAGCACGGATTTAGACCTTTGGGGCAAAGTTCTGTTGGACAGCACTACCCCAAGAGCAGGATGTGTCCACAGTCCTGTCTTCAGGTCTGGGTGCTCAGTGAAGCACTGGCCTCGGCAGCAGAAAAGAGAAAAACATTTAACAAGCCCCAAAAGGGATGTGAGTCCTACAGTAGATGACTGATGTGGGCAGTGAGAAAGATGTTGATGACATATGAGCAGCCTGGTTGGCGAGCAAGGCCCCCTGAGCTGCTGCTGCTTTCCTTTGTATTTTATTGTCCACATGGTCGGAGAAATTGCAGCGAACTGATGCCATAGTTGTAGCCTTTGTGAACTTTTGATTTACTACGTATTTCTTCTAGGGCTAAGAAAAGATTTGGAAGAACGGCCAGGATGGTGGCTCACACCTGTAATCCCAGCGTTCAAGGAGGTGGGGGGAACTGCCATGAATTTGAGGCCAGCCTGGGCTACAATATGAGACCCTGTCTGGGAGGGGGGGGGTAAAAAAAAAACAGAATGGGAGAGAGAAAAAGAGGGAAGGGGAGAAAAAAAGGAAACAAGTGAGGGAGAAACAAACATTGAGAAGCTAGGGTCATTATTTTGTTATAAGGACGACATTTCACTGTGAGAGTCTTGGTGCTTTGGCAGTGGAAGGGGAATGTTTGCAGCATCACACTCCACTCTCCCCACCCATGTTCTAGTCCCCTTTGCAAGTCTCATACCGCAGAGGTTCATAACACTCGATTCTGTATTGTCGCTATAATGTCAAAGAGTGCTTGGTGTTCATGCAGTATTTACATGGATTCAGCACTGGCTAACTCTTTTAAGCATAGCTGCTCCCCAGTTCTTTATGGTGCTGCTTAACCTCTTAACTAGCTGCTTCTCGTTACCAGTTATCCGGGACTAAGAGCTTTCTTGAGTTGCTGCATTGAGAACACCATTGTCTGTCTTTGGACGATGCCTTGGCTATACACAGTGTTCTTAGACGATACTGCTTTGTCCCTCAACACCTGCTAACTTGTTCACTGTCTTTCTAGTATTTGATGTTGTCATGGTGAAAGCCTCAAGTCAACTGATTTCCTAGATGGATAATTTGCCTTTTCTTCAGGAATTTTTGAAGACTGTTTTCTTCGCCTTACAGTTCCTTGCTTAACCAAGCCATGACTCAGAAGTTTTGATATATTGTATATTCTGAGTTCCTAGATGAAAAAATATTTTCTTAATTTCAGAGGAATTTGCTTTATGTCCATAAAGTATCTTTTATTGGTTTTGTATTAGTTTCTTGTATGTTGCTTCTCATGAAAAATGACTACAAGCTGGCTTAAAACAAGAGAAGTTTATTCTCTCACAGTTTCTGGGTCCTGTAATCTACCCAGTTTGGCTGAGAGCTCTAGGAGAGAATCTTCTTTCATAACTTCTAGAACCTTCTTGCGCCCCAGGGCTCTGAGCCCCTTTCTTGGTAGCCCGCTGAGTCTTTCTCATTTCCCTTGGCTCTGACTTGAATTATCCTGCCTCATTTTTTTTTTCATTTCAAAGTACATGGTGATAACTTTTTGTCCACCTAGACTATCTGGGACAATATCTCTATCTTAATACTTTCTATTACCAACTTTAATTCCATTTGCACCTTAACTGCTCTTTGCATGTGCCCTGACATATTCACATGTGGGGCTTGAACAGGCTCATTGATGAGAGGTCTGTTGTTCTGCCCTGTACTTTTAAGGTGGACATTTGTGTGTATTTTCCAAATGTATTCACCTCTTTCCACTTGCTTTAGGGTTTTTTGTTGTTGTTGTTTTTTGTTTTTTGTTTTTGTCTCTTTCATCTAGATTTCTGGGACTATCTTGTCTTTCTTTATTGAGTATTTTGACTTTAGTAAATTGTTCAGGAATGATGTCATTTCAATTTTTTCTTTATTTTTGCTATTTTCCTTTTTTTCAATTCAAACAGTTTTTACATTTCATTAAAAATCTTGTTGGGGATTTAGCTCAGTGGTAGAGCACTTGCATAGCAAGCACAAGGCCCTGGGTTCGATCCTCAGCTCAAAAAAAAAAGTCTCTTTAATGGGCTGTAGAGATAGTTCAGTTAACAGCACTCACTGCCCTTTCAGAGGACTTGAGTTCCATTTCCACCACCCACTTGGTGCTGGAACTCACAACTGCCTGCAACTTTAGTTCCCGTGGATCTGATGCCTTCTTCTGGCCTCTGCAGGCACCAGGCATGCACATGCTGCCCACACATGCATGCAGGCAAATCATTCATACACAGAAAGTAAAAATAAATGAATCTTAAAAAGAAAAAAATGTTGCAAAACATCTATTTGAATTCATAGTTTACCGACTTGAAGTTTTTGGTAGCTTGCTGTGTTGTTGAAGCAGTCAGAATGGACTTCCTTTTGTCCCTTGGGTCCTTTGTCATGTTTTCATTACTCTTAACTTTTGAAGTGAAACATACATATAGAATGACACATTCTATCATTGCATAGCTCAGTGAACTTCCACAAACCTAACATGCTGTGCCACCAGCATCCAGATTAAGACACGATACTGCCAGGCTCCTGAAGCCCATAATTCCCTCTGCCAGTCACAGCATGCCCCTCAGCATAACCACAGTCCTGGGTTTGACAGGATAGATCACTCTTGCCTGAATTTACACTGTGGAAAAGAGAACCACGCAGTATCTGCTCCTCTGTGAGTGCTTCTCTCGCTCTTTTATGCATGTGAGGTTCTTGTTTATAAATCCACACTATGGCTGGCTGATCCTGCTGGTTATGGGAATTTGTGTGGTTTCTGGTTACTGATTATAATGGTTTTCTTTGCTGTGCACATGTGTATGTAGTACATGTCTTTTTCATTTCTGCTAACAATGCTGAGTTTGAGACACATGTATGAGGCTGAGTGTGTAGCTTAGTCATACAGCATGTGCTTATCATATGTGTGGCCATGGGCTCAGTTCCCATAAACACACACACACACACACACACACACACACACACACACAGAGTTGTGAATACTTACACATAAATTTAACTTTGGTACATACTCCTAAATGCTTTCTAGTTTACATTTCAAACAGTAAATTACAAGAGCTGTAGTGGCTCATAATCTCACCAACACTTATTACTTTCCTTTTACATTTTAGCTATTCTCTTTTGTTTATTTTATTTTAGATTTTTTTATTTTTATGAGTATTTTGCCTTCATGCATATAGGTACACCACATACATGCCTGGTGCCCATGAATATCAGAAGAAGATGTTGGATCCCCTGGGACTGGAATTATGGAAGGTTGTGTGTGAGCTACATGTGGGTGCTGGGAACCAAACCTAGGTTCTTCGAAAGAGCATCATGTGCTCTTAGCTGCTGAGCCATCTCTCCAGCTCCTCTTATTGTTTATTTTAATATAAGGGCTGGGAATGTAGCTCATTTGGCAGAGTACTTTTCTCACATGCATGAAGGCCTAGATTTGCTCCTCAACACCACATTAAAAACAAAACAAAACAACAAAAAACTAGATGTAGTGGCATATAGTGGTAATCTCAGTATTTGAGAGGTCAGGTTAAAGCAGGAAAATTAGGAGTTCAAGATCATCCTTGGATATATAGCAAGTTCAAGGCCAGCCTGGGCTACATGACATCTGGCCTCAAAAAACACACACAGCTGGGCGGTGGTGGCGCTCGCCTTTAATCCCAGCACTCGGGAGGCAGAGGCAGGCGGATCTCTGTGAGTTCAAGGCCAGCCTGGGCTACCAAGTGAGTTCCAGGAAAGGCGCAAAGTTACACAGAGAAACCCTGTCTCGAAAAAACCAAAAAAAAAAAAAAAAAAAAAAAAAACCACACACAAAAAAATTTTAAGCATATGCTTAGGATTTTTATTTTCTCTGATGGCTAATGAGATTAAACACGTTTTTATTTTTTATTTCTTCTTTTATAAAATATGCAAATCTTTGTCTCTTTTCATGTAGTTTGATTATTTTTAGTGATTGGTAGGAGTGTCTAAAAATACATTGTCTATGAGTTTTGTGTTGGTACTTGCACTGTGAGCAGTGACTCTCTGTGCATCATTTTGTCAGTCCTTTAGTAGTGATTTTGGACAAACAGAAGACTAATTTTTACACAACCAAAATTACCAATGTCTCATGGTAGGAGCTGAGTTTTGTGTAGTAAGTCTTTTCCTATTGGTAGTGAAAAGGTTCCCCTCTAAAAGCTCTGTTGGTCTACCTTTGATGCTGATGGCTGCCTTCCAGCTGGAATGTGGTATGAGGAGTTGTCTTGTGGGGGTTTTTTTCCTATTGCTGTGATAAGCATCATGACCAAAAGCAATTTTGGAAAGGTTTTACTTCATCTTATAGCTTACAGTCCATCATGAAGGGAAGCCAGGGCAGGAACTCAAAGCCAGAACTAAGGCAGCCACCATGGGGGAATGCTGCTGGCTTACTTTCTGTATATACAGAGGGCACCTGCGACAGGATGGCACAGTGGGCTGGACCCTTCCACATCAATCATCAATCAAGAAAATGTCCCACGAGCTTGCCTACAGGCCAGTGTAATGGAAGTGATTCTTTCAGTTGAGGTTCTCTCTTCTCAATGACTCTAGCTTGTGTTAAGCTGACCAACAAACAAACAAATCCAAAAATAATGAACATAGGAATCAATATACATTTTTAATTTTTTTGACAGTTAACTACCCAGTTAGAGAAATGTCTTCCTTTCTCTGTGCTACATCTTTGACAACGGTGCTTGAGATACTCTCTGGGTCTGAGCAGTTGGTCTGTATGATAGCCAGCTTCCCGCTTCTGTAACAAATATCTGAGGTATTCACTTTATAAAGAAAAAAAGGTTTGTTTGGCGCATAGTTTTGGAGATTTAATCCATGATCAGCTGGCCCTGATGCTTTGGGACTGGTGCAATGCAGTAAGTACCTCACGGGGAGAGGAAAGCAAAGAGGCAGCTGAGGTTTCACTGTGACCCAAAACTTCACACCAGCCCCCTCAAAGGTTCTACCTTTCCCAAAAGTGAATTAAGCATGTACGCCGCTGGGGACATTCATCCTAACTATGGCAGTTGATTTGTCCCCCTCTGAGCATACATCATTCATGCAAGCTCTTCCTGTCTTGTTGAAGGAGATGTGTTCTCCTTAGCCTAACCATGTGTAGATAAACCTTCCCATGGTCATTTTACTATCCTTTGTCCTGCAGCTGGAAGGCAAAGGGTCTTGGGTTCTGGGTCCTGCAGCTTATGAGGACCCTTACTATGGGGCCTGTTTCCTAGGGGAGCTGTCTTCTATTTCTGTGGTGACTATGCTGATTCTTCTCCTGCACTGGTCTCTCCCAGGGTTCTCACTCCTGTCCAGCAAGCAGGTCTCCAGTTCAACCCTTCTGGAATGTTCTGTTTATTTTTTTCCAAGCAGGCATGGAAAGAAGAGGGTTGGTAGCCACACCACCTTTTTCCCCCTGCACACCCCACCACAGGTCATCCCCTTTGCCTCAGTGGCCAGTACGTCCCACACCAAATCTTGACCTTCCTTTCCCTGACTGAGGACTTTCCTGCATTTTGTGAATTTCATTAATGGTAAGGAAGGGAAGTGGATTAAACAGACCCCAAATACTACATCTGCTGCTCCCAAATGTTTCCAGCAGAACAGGCATGCCATGTTTTCTGACTACTTCCCTTTTTGGCTGTCTCCAGCTCCTTTTTTTATGATTTATTTATTTTTATTTTATGCACATTGGTGTTTGCCTGCATGTATATCTGTGTGAAGATGTCAAATCACTTGGAGCTGAATTACAGACAGTTGTTAGCTGCCATGTGGGTGCTGGGAATTGAACCCAGTCCTCTGGAAGAGCAGCCAGTGCTATTAACCACTGAACCATCTCTCCAGCCCTTCCAGCTCCTTTTTCTCAGGAAAGTCTCCTATTTTTTTAATTTCATTTTCACCAACAGGTAATAATAATAATTCCCATGTATTGAGAGTGTGCAAGAATCATTTAGTGGGACAAGTTATGTTACCAGGCCCTGAGAAGGTGAATAATGCCCTTAAGATTGTTTAGTGTGTGGAGGAGCCAGGCTGTGGACAGGTAGGCTGGCTCAGGGGGCTGCCTCGATCCCCACCACCCTCAGAAGTCTGTCTCTAAGAAATAATGCTCAGGGAAGTCCCTGTTTTTAGTGCTCCTTCCATACAAGGAGCACTAAGGCTGCTTTATTCGGTGACCCAGCTGTAATCTTTTCTCCTTTCTTTTTGGTCCTGATAGACGTTCCTCCCAGAGCTGTTGTTTCCTCCTCTTTCTGTTCTGCAGGCAACCGTACATTTGCTCATTTACATAGCTACCCTGCAGGTTTCCCATGGCAACCTCTTTAAGACTTAAAACATGATGTATAAAGTCATTGCTTCCCAGTGTGAACTCAAGAGTTCTAACCTGAACCCATGCCCTCTGGGGAAGCTCTCTAAAGAGGGTCTGGTTTCCTACTGCGTTACAGACCGTGGTACCACTCATGAGCATACAGTCAATTTTTTAAGTGAAATTTTTAAACGTTCAGAAATGCTTCTGTGTGCTTGAAAATAATAACGCAGCATTTGCATCTTTGTGTGTGGTACTGGTATTGAACCTAAGGTCTCCTAGGTGCGAGGCAATGCTCAAACATAGCCCTCTTTTTTCATTTGTTTGTTTGTTTTTATTGTTGCTGTTGGTCTTTTGTCTTGTTTGTTTGTTTTTTGATATGAGGTTTTACTATGTAGCTCTAGCTGGCCTGGAACCCACAGAGATCTGACTGCCTCTGCCTCTTGAGTATAAAAGTATTAAAAATATTAAAGGTATGTGCCACCAAGCCATGCCTTCTTTTGTTACTTTCTATTTTTGAGATGGGTTCTTACTAGGTTGTTGAGCCTAGCCTTGAATTCACTCTGTAGTCCTGATGAGTCTTGAACTTGCAATCCTTCTGCCTTTAGTGTGAGGACTGCAACTTGGGGCATCTAGAGCAATGGGCCATATCAGGCCCACTTGCAGGCCGTGGGTGCTTTTTTCAGTATAAGATTTTTTTAAAACTATATTTCAAACTTTATTCTCAGATGTATCTAGCTGAATTTGCTGCCAGAGAATGATTATGTACAAATAAAACACTGAAAAACTCTTCAGTGTCCCATGGGCTTACACTTAAAAACCTATGAGATGGAGGTCCTACAGAGTCAAAAATAAAAATTATTTATTTTAAAACATATACGTTTTATTAAGTGTGTGTGTGTGTGTGTGTGTGTGTGTGTGTGTGTGTGTACTACAGCTCATGTGTAGAGGACAACTTGCAGGAGGCAGTTCTCTCCTTCCACTATGTGAATCCTGGGATGGACTTCAGGTTTTGCAGCAAATTCCTTTACCTGCTGAACCATGACTCCAGCCTCAAAATAATTTTCAGAAGTGTTTATATGGGGCTTGGGATGTGGACTGGGTATATAGATAGAGTGCTTGCCTAACATGCATGAAGTTCTGGATTGACACACCTGTCATCCTATCACTCAGGTGGGTAGAGGTGGTTCAGAAGTTCCAGGTCATTGTTGGCTGTATGAAGTTCAAAACATTTTATGTTGTCTCAAAGTTGGTTCAGTCCAAGGTGGGTAGTGGGGGCGCAGGCCTTTAATCTCAGCACTCAGGAGACAGAGGCAGGCAGATCTCTGTGAGTTCGAGGCCAGCCTGGTCTTCAGAGCAAGTTTCAGGACAACCAGGGCTACACAGAGAAACCCTGTCTCAAAACAAACAAACAAACCAACAAAAATTGGCTCAGTCCAGTTGGTCTCACCCTTTTTAAGGCTTTTTAGAATTTGTGATAAGTTTTGGGCTTCACCATCAGCCCTTTATTACTTGGAGGTGGCTTTCCACCCACAAGTGGTGTGGGTGAGGCATCAGCACAGAATGTCCAGGAAACAGTGCTACACTGTGGCATTGTCCATTGTCCATGCTGGTGGACTGTGGGGTTGTTGTAGTGAAGCCATTGCTCCTTGGTTTGTAAGCAATGTCTCTAGTACCTGGTATACTGTTGGCCTCTGTGAAGTGGACACAGGGTTTCTCTTCTTTTAAAAAAAAACAAAAAACAAATATGGGTGTTTTGCCTGCAGGTATGTCTGTGTACCACATCCATGCGGTGCCCACAGAGATCACAACAGAGCACTGGATCCCCTGGAACTGGGTTTATAGTGAGTCGTTAGCCACCGTGTGGGTTCTGGGAACCGAATCTGGGGCCTCTGGGAGAATGACAACCACTCTCTTCAGCCCACCTATCACTCTTCTTTAAGCTTTGTTGGCATGTACAGAGGTCCATACGTATGGAACTATGTGCTTGATCTTTGGGTAATTTAGATGGTTTTAGTTTTATTTTTCCACTTTTATTTCTTCCTTTAATATTTTATTTATTTATTATGTATGCTATGTATTTGATTAAATGTATGCCATGGCATATGGTTTGGGACCACAGACAAATTATGGGAATTGATTCTCTCCCTTCTACCATGTGCATTCCAAGGATGGAATTCAGGTCATCAGACTTGATGACAAGTACCCTTTCTCACTGAACCCTCATCTCATTCGTCTCACCAGCCCACAACATTATTTTTCTTTTTTTTTTTCTTTTTTTTTTTTTCCTGGAGCTGAGGACCGAACCCAGGGCCTTGCACTTGCTAGGCAAGCGCTCTACCACTGAGCTAAGTCCCCAACCCCTTATTTTTCTCTTATGAATGAATTTGGCTATACACTTTGCTTTTTTCTTAAGTGGACTTGGCATTCCGTGATAGTAAACTCTTCGCAGGGTTAGTTGTTCCTGTTATTTTTGTTTTGAGACAGAGTTTCACTATGTATTTCTGGCGAGAACTCACTATGAAGACATGCTGGCCTTGAACTCAGATCTACCTGCCTCTGTCTCCTGAGTGCTAGGATTAAAGGCGTGTGCCACCATGGCTGGCATAGATCTTAAACTCCTTTTTTTACCCCACAATTAAAACTTTATTGAAAATTGACACCAAAGCAGGAAACTATTATTGTATACCTTCAAAAATGAAACATAATTACACTGTCTTGGAAGAGTAACTGAACTTGAGAGGATTTTTCTGTGAGAATACACCAACCCAGCAAGTTGTGTGTGTCATTAGTGCACTTTCTTCTAAATGAACAGCTTTCTGTGAATGTGGCTTTTCCTCCTATATGCTGGAACAACCTACACAAAGAACCACTGTTTGAATGTGGCTGGAATGATATGACTCTTGTGTCATTTTAAACATTTTACATTCATGAAATAAGAATTTGGACTTTGGGGCTGGCTAGATGGCTCAGTGCAGTGGGTAAGGGTGTTTGACATCAAATGTATGTCTGTACACCACGTGCATACAGTGCTTGCTGAGGCCAGAAGGGGGCGTTGAGTCCCCTGAATCTGGAATTACAGATGGTTGTGAGTTGCCATATGGGTGCCATATGGGGAGTGAACCCAGGTTGTCTGCAAGAGCAGCCAGTGCTCTTAACCACAGAGCCATCTCTCCAGCCCACTGATTTTTAAACTCTTAACACATTGTATAGAATTCAGGAACACTGTTGTATAGAATTCCGCCAGGTACACAGTCTTGGACCCTTCACTAATGGGGAAACTGCCATATGACTTTTGTTCCCTAGCCTCAGCTGAGAGAGTGACAGCAATACACTTGTACCATCAGGAGCCCAGGTAGGGAGATGCTCCCTTTGTGTGTCAGTGTCAGGGCTTGACAGCCAGGCCAAAGTCCAGGGTGCTGTGGTCTCACCAGGGTCTATCTGGTACTAGATGCTGATGGTCATGTCTTAGAAAGACTCCTATAATGTGGTAAAGAATTACATAGGCCCTCACAAATGCTCCTCAAGTTTTGGGCCTGAGGTAAAATGGGCCTCAAACTGTTGCTATATTGTTTGGGTTGTGTATCCCAACCTCCTGCAGTTAATGGTTAATTATCCTCCTCCAAACATGACATTTGAATTGACAGCGTGTTATTAATATTGTGACTTGTGGTAGGATTGGTTTGATTGGTTTAATTAAAAATAAAAGCAAAGCAGGTTTATAGAGGAAGAATCATAAATATCCATATTAAACAGCAATTGGCCTTGACATGTAGATGATTAATTATTAATACAAAAGGTTATTATCTTAACAGGAAAACATGCATTGACTACTGTGAAGAGTACACAGGTCTCTCTTAGATTAATAATACCTATCCATAGATGAAATTGGTTTCTTCCAGTCAGAATGCTGTGTGTGTTGGGAGGTCACTGACTATCTGTGGGGCTCAGGTAGAGTCAGTTCAGCATGGTGCTGAAAGCAGGACCATCAAACTTGTCCCTCAGACGGTTGAAGAGTGGTGCAGTGGGAGAGAGGCGTATCAAGTGCTTCTAGCAGAGGAGGCTTCCTGAGCTGCTGTGACAGTTGACATAAATGAGGCCTTACAATAGCAGCCATGATTCTTTCATAGAGCGAAAGGCAGCGCCCAGAATCAAGATGTCAGCTGCCCTTGCTCCCTCTGACAACCTGAGGCAAGGGCCCTTCCTTGCCACCCCATTTCTTGGTGTCATTTATCCTTGGTTCTTTGGCATAAAGCAGGCAGGCTCTAGTCTCTGCCTGTGTTGTACATCTCTACATCTCCTTATCCTTATAAGCCAATCAGGCACTGGATTTAGGGCCCAAATTAATTCATTATGGCGCCATCTTGGTTCCATATGAAAAGACCCTATTTTCTATTTCTAAATAAGGTTACATTCTGGGATTCCAGGAAGATATAAAATTTAGAGTGACACTATTCAATCCAACACAGATGGCAATACCCCTCATTTTAAAGACAATTTTGCAAGGCAGGCCAAGAGCTTGCTATGTAGCCAAGGATGACCTTGGACTTTTTTGAGAAAAGTCTTACTACATAGCCCTGGCTGGCTTGGAACTCTGTAGATCAGGTTGGCTTCGAACTCGTAGATCTGCCCTACTTCTGTCTCCTGAGTGCTGGGATTAAGGTGTATGACACCACACCTGACAACCCTGAACTTCTAACCCTCCTATATCCAGCCCCTGAGTGCTGGGTCATAGACATATACCACCGTGACTGGTTATGCAGGACTGAGCATCAAACCCAAAGCTTTGTGCATGCTAGAACAAGTATGTACTCTGCCAGCTGAGCTACATCCTCAACCTGGTGTTACTCTTCTCATGAAGGCAGTACCAAGAACTTGGGATCCCCCAAAGGACACCTTTTTCCTGCAGCTGGGACCCCTTGCCCATGTTGGTCTCTGTTGGCTAGGACCTTATCAAGGGACCTCCTTCCCCAAGAACCTCCCTCAGAGTAGGCCTCATGCTTAGGATCCTCACCACAGGAGTGTTTCCTGTTAGGCTTTCATGGTCCCATAGTGACTGGGCCACCCTGGCCCTACAAACTTGCTGGTGGCACAGAGGCTTTGCCCTGGTCATCTGTTTTAGTTGCCTTTACCCAGTATCTCCAGTAACATTTTCTAAATTACAAAGGAGAAAAGAAAGATAAATGTGAAAGTAACTTTTAAAAGATTTATTTATCTTTATTTTATGTGAATGGGTGTTTTGCCTGCACACATGTCTATACACTGTGTTCATCCAGTGCCCATGGAGATGAGAAGAGGGCATCGAGCCTTTGGAACTGGAGTTACGGTCACTTGTGAGCCACCATGTATGCTGGGAACTAGACCCAGGTCCTCTGCAAGAGCAGCCGGTGCTCACCGAGTTATTTCTCCTACCTCACTTGAAAGTAATTTTTACCTACTATCTCTAGTAGCCTTTTATTTCTAATAATTGACATTATTACCCATTTACTATCCTTCACTACATTAGAGGAAATTCAAATTATATATAGAGGAGCTGGAAAGGTGGTTCAGAAATTAAGAGCACTGGATATTCTGTTCTAGAGGTCCTGAGTTCAATTCCCAACAACCACATGGTGACTTACAAACTTCTATAATGGAATCTGATGCTCTCTGCTGGTGGGCAAGCATTCATGCAGACAAAGCACTCACATAAAAAAGAAACCTTTAAAAAAAGAAAATAAAAATAAAACAAAATACAATATATGCAGCACTGAATACACAATCATATGAATACATATAAACACATATTGTTAATTAGATTAGAAAGTTTTCATTGACTTGAAAAATTGAATATTACCCAAACTATAAGAACATATATTTTAAGCTAAGTGATGGTGGCTGACACCTTTAATCCCTGCCTTTGGGAGGCAGAAGTAGGTAGATCTCTGTGAGTTTGAGGCCAGCCTGGTCTACAGAGTGAGCTCCAAGACAGCTAGGGAAACACAGAGAAACCCTATCTCAAATAAAAAAATAAAATAAAACAAAAAAACAAAAGAAGAAAGTACATTTTAGAACTATATATTATATCAGTTTCATACTAATAATGTTAAAAATTCTATATACTATAGTATTACTATGTGACAAGGAGACCATGTAGAGAGGTAATGGACTGAAAGTGCAAGGAAATACCTAGGATGTCACAGGGGTTGGTCAGTGAGAAGTGAGATTGTGGGTGATTTTACTAAGTTTTCAAATATTACTTTGTTTCAAAGTAGCTTATATATATATATTTCTGGAGACTGAACCAAGGGCCTTACTGATGTTAGGCAAGCTTTCTACCACTGAGCTATATCCTCAACTCTTGGTTTTGTTTTGTTTTGAGACAGGGTCTCACTATACAGACCAGGCTAACTTCAAATTCAAGATCCTCCTGCTTAAGCCTCCTAATTACTGTGGTAACAGGTGTGCACCATCATGTTAGTATCCATATTCATTATATGTTCACCTTCAGAAGATGGCTGTGTGGCTTGAAGTAGCTGCTGGGACTCTCCCCGGCTCCAGTGTCTGGTCAGCTCTGCTTACTGGACAGATGTTTGTGGACACATACAATGAACTGGAGTAAGGGTAGAGCTTAAGTCTGGCCTCCCACATGGCCAAGCCCTCGGAGCCCATCCCTGAGAAGATAACAGTCAGTGGAAATGAAGTTGCTACTGGATATGGGAGCTAGGGGCCTAGCAGGGACATGATTATACAGGATCATTTTGCCTTGTCTAGAGGGTGTTTCCCTGATTGTGGTGTACCCTGGGAGAGAACTAGACATAGAGTCTGAGGCCATTGAGGTCCTAATGAGCAGTTAGTCACCTTAGCTCTATAAGCTGATTCCTAGCTGGCAGAGATGGTGGTCAAGGCTGAACTCAGATCCTTGTTAAGGTTTGGTTGTATGTCCTAGAAAGGTCATGTGATAAAGGCTTGTTTGCCAGCTGGTGGACTTCTGGGAGGTGACTGGATTATGAGGGGTTGGACTTCATCAATGGATTGACTAATCCATTGATGGGTTCATAATTTGACGGCATTATTAGGAGGTGGTAGAGACTATGGGACCTAGTTGAAGAGAGTAGTTACTTGGGGACATGCTCTTGAGGACTACACATTGTCCTTGGCCCCTTCCTCTCTGCTTTTTGGGTGCCATAAGGTAAGCAGCCCTGTTCTACCACCTCAACGTATAGTCTCACTTCAGGGTGAAAGCAAAAGAGTCAGCTGACTGTGGACCGAAACTTCTCAAACTATGAGGGAAAACAAATCTTTTCTCCTTAATTTTCTTAGGTGTTTCAACAATGGTAGAAAAATTGACCAACTTGAGCTGTGCCAGGCCCTGAGCAGGATAATTCAGCCTGTGCCTTTTCTTAGTTCCAGGAAATTGTGGCCACAGAACGTCCATTTCAGCATCCAGACTCAGGATATTCACTGAGCCAGTGTGCCTTAAGGGGCCCACAGAGTACCAGGGAAGGAGGTGGCTCTACGCTCTGTAGAAAACCCTCTTCCCAAGAGGATGTCTTTTCCTAGGCTTCTCATGCTCATGTTTGTTCTCTGGACCACACAGCTCTTAGCCCATTAGGGTCAATAGCTCACACACACCAGGACAATGCTTCTGTGTGTTCTATGGGAACCCAGTTCCTTCATTTTTGCTATTTATATGCAAGGTAACAGGCCCTCATACTTCCAGTCGCCTGCCCTTCCTAATCCCAGGATATTTTTGAAGTTCGGTGTCTTGACATAATGAGTCTCTAAAGTCAGGTCCTGGCATCTTCTAGGTTAATGGGGAAGGGGGCTCCCTGTTCAGGCCATTCTAACCTGTCTGCTAGAACAGACAAGTGACTTGCTACCCTTGGGCTGAGTGTAGTCACAACCAACAGAGCCTCCCTCACATCCTCCGAGCTAGGTTCCAATGAGGCCCTTCCCTTCCCATTGCACACACATGGTGTGTGTTCTATACAGTGTGTGCTATACCAAAAATGGACCCCAAGAAGGACACAGGATCCCTTCTAAGATGTGCAGCAGCCACAGTGGTGTTCTCTGAGCATATTTAGAACAGGATGCTGCTAAAAATAGAAGTTGGCTTTCTTTACCACACTTGCCCAGATGAGTAAACTAACAAGGTAAATGGTGTGTCCTGGGGAGGAGATAAAAGGCCAGGCTCTTTCTGATCTGGTAAAAATCACACATTTAAGATCAGTGTGAACCATTTTAGACTGACTTTATTAGAGTAACAGTGAGTACATTCAGTGTTGTGCAACCACAGTCTACTTACAGAACATTCTCCTCACTCCCAAGTCCCCTCCATCCCCAGCAACTAATCTGATAGCTTATATTTCATTCAACCTGATACATTACTCAAAAGTAGGTGCTCAGACATAAACATGTTATAAATTACATTTAATCAATATTTGCACCATAATTGATCTTCCTGTATAAAGGGGCACATTCCTGTCAGCTCACTCCCAGAAATAGAAAGAAGCAGCTGGTGGAGGAATCAAAATAGATTACTAAATCACTTATTCATCTAAGTGTGTGGAGAATAGCTTGGTGTTTGATTTTTTTTTCTTTTTTTGTGTGTGGGTTTTTTTTTAAGGTTAAAATTATCTTTCTCTTAATAACCCTGTTATTCTGACTCATTCAGTGACCATTCTGACAGGCTTTGTTTTAGAAACTTCTTTTATTTTAATCATATTCTTTTTCAGTATTTATTGTGTGTGTGTGTGTGTGTGTGTGTGTGTGTGTGTGTGTGTACATACACCTTATTGTGTGCCATGTCACACAGGTGGAGGTCAGAGGAAAAATTGCAGGAACCGGTTCTCTTCTTCCACCAACTGTGTCCCAGGGATCAAATACGGGTTTGAGCACCTTTACCCACAGGGCCACCTCACTGCCCATCACATCTCATAGGCAGAGTGTGTTAGTCATGTTCAATGAACTTTAATTGTATTTTTTATGCTAACACTGACAGCATTAGTGTCAGATCTTGTGGATCAGAATGTAACAAAAAAAGAAATATGATAAGGCAACAAAGAGGAGCTGATATCAAGAAAACATGGGACAGAATAAAGCAAAATATCTCAGAAACTAAGTTTATGAAAGATTCTTGTGTTGTGTGAACTTAAACCCAGCTGTCCAAGCTTTTACCTTCTGTGTCTGTGTGCTATGTGGCCATATTAGATAATGGATGGATGGATGGATGGATGGATGGATGGATGGATGGATGGATGAATGGGTAAGAGAGAGAGGGAAGGAGGGAGGGAGGGAGGGAGGGAGGGAGGGAGGGAGGGAGAGAGAGAGAGAGAGAGAGAGAGAGAGAGAGAGAGAGAGAGAGAGAGAGAGATGTTTAACAGAGGACTGGTAGCTTCTCCCAGGACCTGACATCCAGACTCTATGGAAGTGCTGGAGGAGGTGGGCCACAGACCCTGGTCAGGTGCCAGGATCTAAGCAGGCATAGCACCACAGCAAGGCAAAGACCTCATCCAAGCATCAGGAGTCCTGAAAGAGGCAGGTGTGTCCTAAGCAAAGGGGTTTTTAGTCTCTCTCAGGGACCAGACCTCTGACCCTAGAAGTCTAGAATGCATGTGTGATTGACTCAGGTAATGGATGATTGGACACTTGAAGGCTGGGTTTCCTCTGCCTCTTCCCTGCATGTGGATGAGGCCCAGGGTAGAGGGCTGTAGAATGCTGGTGGAATGCTCCCAAGCCAGGCCCCAGAGTGTCACAGGTCTACAACGTGATAGAGCATTAGGAAGTTTCAGAGGAGATTAAGTTGACCACATATGGCAGGAGTTGAACAGCCCTCATTCGGTGGCACAGCTCCATCCATGGCCTTGGTTAAAGGCCTTTTGCCTTCCAGTTAGTTGGAGTATAGCAGCAGTTACTGGTTTGGGCTATTTTTGTGAGACTCTCATCATAATCAACTCAAAAGAGTTAGGTCTGTTAACCAAGGCTGGGGCCAAATGCAGAGTCCACTTCACTCCAGGTATTAATTCAAAGACAGTCGGTTGTTAATTTTTCCTTAAAAAAAAAGAAAAAGAAAATAGGTTCCACAAAGGTTAAAAAGCATGCCGGGAGACATAGGTGCCAACATCGGCTATATAAACAATAGAAAGGCAACTTCTGCGTTCACAATTAAAGTTGTGAATCATTCCTAATGACTTTGCCTTTTATAGCACTCCCTAGTCAGAAAAAAAGTTAACTGACATGAATTTTTTAAATTAGAATGCTTTCAGAGCATTGTAGTGACAAGCACACAGAGGTGATGGGTGAGAACCCACCAGAGCATGGGGATGATGGACACTCCAGGAGCAACCTGGAAGAGACATGGACGCACATGGGGTGGCATGTGTGGCCCAAAGGCTGGGTACCCTTATTAGCTGGGACCCAAGGTGCTGAAAAGACATGGCCATACCCACCATAGGCAAGGACCACTGAGTTGTGTCAGGTGTATCCTTACTTCTAGCCAGGAAAACTGAAACCCAGGGGAAGCTGAAGAAGCTGCTGGTGTCAGGGTCTGTGTACATCTGTGTTTTGATTATGATGGCACTCCAACAGGACCTGCAGACCCCAGTGGGTTATGCTTACCACTTGCCTGGCTTGAGTGACTACCCTATGCAGTAGAAGTGGGGTGAAAGCTCTGTCTCCCCACCCCACATTCGACAAATTGAATGTGTTCTTTCATCCAAATTTATATGTTGATGTGGGGAGGTTAGGTGATGGTGTGGAGTCTCATTGATGAGTTACAACAGAGCCGAGAAAGCCCCTGGCCTCCTATGCTGAGAGACAGCACCATTGAGAACCAGGAAGCCACACTTCCCAGATCTGAATCTGCTGGTGCTTGATCTTATACTCCCTTCTCCAGAGTTGTGGGAAATGGATTTCAGTTGTTTAGAATCAACATTATTTATGGAATTTTTGTTAAGAATAACTCCAATAGTCTGAGAAAGCATCCTACCTAGCCCTGTCCTAAATCCTCTCTTACAGGGCTACAAAGAGGTGCTGGGGGAAACAGCACCCAGATTGGAGGCAAAGTGGACTATGAAGAAAGGTCAAATCACTCATTGCCTTAAAGGAAGTGAAGGCCTCATAGAGACATAGCACAGATGCTGGGAAAGTCATTCACAGTCCTCAGCGTTCTGGGGCCAAGCCTGCTGGTTCCCACCTTTTGGAACTGGTCATTTGGGAGCAGCTAAACCACTTTAATAATGGAAGTCTGAGTCTAATTAATTAGTTGTTACTGTTCTAGGTTTTTCTTTTTAATTTTTATTTATGTGTATTTTTTTATGTTTATGTTTGTGGGTATGTACACATGAGTGCCCACAGAGACCAGAAGAGGGTGTCAGAGGCCTGGTGTGGTGATTTACTCCTTACTCCTTTAATCACAGCACTCAGGAGTCAGAGACAGGTGGGTCACTGTGAGTTCAAGGCCAGCCTTGTCTGCAAGCTCTAGGCCAGGCAGAACTATACAGTGTGACCCTGTCTCAAAACCAAACCAAACCAAACAACAACACAAAACAGCCAGGTGATGGAGGCACACGCCTTTAATCCAAGCACTAGGGAGGCAGAGGCAGGAGGATCCCTGTGAGTTCAAGGCCAGCCTGGGCTACAGAGCGAGTTCCAGGACAGGCTCCTGGAACTCCCACTCTCTTCCCCTTCTTTCTCTTTCCGCATATTTTCCTCTTTCTTTTCCTTCCTCCAGGCATTATGCCTTCAACATTTTTGGTGAACAAAAAGATTAACTCAAAAGTAGTTTAAGCAGAAAAGATATTCCCACATCATGTGTCTGGCCAGTTAGGGCAGGTCTTATTTCAAGAGTGGCTGGATCTCAGCGCTGTCCACAGATGACCTCCATTTTCAAGCCTCTGTGTTGGGCTGCTTCTCGGGTTTGCTGCTTCTCACCTTGGGAGGAAGCTGGCCCAGGACCTCTAAACTGGGTGAATGTTGTCGGTAATCATGCCACATAGAGCACATGGTGAGCAGTCTGTCCCTCTGTGAAGACATTCTCCAACACTCTTAGGTTGCTAGTTTTTCTGCTGTGTCCAATATTGTTTGCAGGACAGCTGGTCCATGCCAGAACAGAATCTCAGAAAGGACTAGTTCAGTAAAAATCAAGGCAGATCTTGGAAACTGGAAATATAGCAGTAACAGAAATGAAGATCTATCTCAAAGAAGGAATAGAAGATAAAATAGAATTTGAAAAAGACTGAGAGCAAGAGAGAAAAAATAAAAATGAAAAATAAGAAAAGAAAGTTATGGGACAAGTTCACAGTGTTTAGCATCTTATTGACAATGTTCCAGAAGGAGAAAACAGATACACAATTCAAGAAAGCTCCTCAGTTCAAGCACGACACAAACCAGTACTTGGGAGGTAGGGGCAGGAGTATCTGGAGTTCAAGACTATCCTGACTACATTTTGAGTTTGAGTCTATCCAGAGAGACATTAGATCCTGTCTCAAAAAACAATGACTCAAAACCAGAATGTTTCTGAGGCAGTGAAGAAAACTGGCTGCTTTCCCAGAGGACATGGGTTATATCCCCAGCACTCACATGGCTGCTCACAACCATCTGGAACTTCAGTTGCAGAGGATCTAATGCCCTCTTCTGGCCTTCACTGGGTACTGTGCACACATGCAGGCAAAACACACATAAAATAAAATAAAATAAAATAAAATAAAATAAAATAAAATAAAATAAAATAACCACAATGCTTCTCAAAATGGAAAGATGTGTGGCCTGAGATTAAAAGGGTCCAAAGAACAGTCTGTATAACAAACTTCCATCTAAGCACAAGCATGAAGTTACCAAGTACTAGAGGAGGAAATAGCCCTGCACATTGGCTAAGAGGAAATCCAATTGTGTTTGAAGGATGGAGGACCATTTTGATATCTGTCATCGGCAGAAACATACTTCTGAAAGAAAAGTATTCCCCACCTAGTTTAAATGTCTACCAAATTCAAAGATGAGTAAGAACAATCTAAGGACACTCCTAACATCTCCACATCTACCTTCCATGCATCCTTCTCAAGAAAGAACCAAGGAAATTATAAAGACTGGAGGAACTCCATACTGAGGGATGTTCCTGTCCCAGAACAAGCAGGAAGATTCTGAAGGCAGATTCAGATAAACAGGAAGTTGAATGTGTGTGTGTGTGTATATGTATGTGTGTGTGAGTGTGTGTGTGTGTGTGTGTGTGTGTGTGTGTGTGTGTGTGTAGGCATATGTTCATGGTGCCTACTTTGAGATCAGAGAACAACTTTCAGGATTTCTCTTTTTTTTTTTTTTTCAAGATTTCTCTTATCTCTTGAACATGGGGTCCACAAATCAAGTTCAGGGCCTGTGTGACAATCCCTTGCCCAATGAGCCATCTCACTGGTCCAGAGGCAGCGTTTAACTTTAACAAAAGTTTATGGCTGAAGAGATGACACAGTTAAGAACACTTGGTGTACTTCTGGAAGACTCCTAAAGAACCCAAGTTCAGTTCCTACACCCACATTAGTCTGCTCTCAATTGCTTACCTCTTTTCTGGCCTCTGTGGGCAGCCAGTCACTCGTATACATACACACCTAAATTTAAAAAAAAAAAAGTCAGAAGTTTATCCATGAAGAATAGCACAGTATAGTGTGGACTGTTTATCTGGTCATAACATTAAAACTGGCCTAGCTAAAATAGCAACATGATTCTTCTAGGGGGATCTGTTTGTCCATGTACAAATGTATGGGAAGAGACAGAATTACAGCTGGAGGCATGGAGAGAACTACATTTTTACTTTTTGTGATGGGAAGTCAGTTAATTCTGCAAACTGAAAACTCAGAAATCAAGAACATAAGTTACCGGGGTTGGGGATTTATCTCAGTGGTAGAGCGCTTGCCTAGCAAGTGCAAGGCCCTGGGTTCGGTCCTCAGCTCTGAAAAAAAAAAGAACACAAGTTACCAAAAAAATGGAGAATATAGCAAAATAATGATTAATAAAGGTTAAAATGTGGGTAGGTATGGTAGCACATGCTTATAATCACAGGAAGCAGAGGCAAGAGTTGCCATAAATTTGAGGCCAGCCCAGGCTACACACTAAGACTCTGTCTCGAAAAAGACAAATGAACAAAAACCAAAACAATTTTATGGATGTGGTGGGACACATCTATAATCTCAACATTTGGAAGGCAAAATCGGGAATTCAAGGCCAGCTATGATACATATCAAGTTCAAGGCTAGCCTGGACTACATGAGATCTTGTCTCAAAAAGCCAAAAAAATGACAAAATAATGGCTACCGAAGGGAGTAAAAACCATTAAATAGAGAATGGGACTTGGGTAGAGTAGGCTGGCTTGCAATGTTTCTACTGGATCTCAGAATAACTTGAGAAAGCCAGAGACTCATGAAAACAAAAGCCAAATCTAGTTCTTTTTCATAAAACTAGTAAGGTGTGGAGGCTGTAGGTAGGCCAGTGAGATGGCTCAGTGGTAAAGAGGATTGCCACCAAGCTGATGACCTCAGTTCGTTTCCAGGACCCACATGGTGGAAGGAAAGAATGAACTGCTGCAAGTTTTTTTTTTTTTTTTCTGACCCCCACACAGGCTGTGACCAGATACACTGTCTCTCACAAATAATGTAATAAAACTTGTAAGTGCTTAAAAACTTCATCCCATATTGTTATAGTTGTTACAGGACAGCCTAGTGCCATGTAGCAATAGGGACACATTCTAAAGAATGCATCACTAGCCAGTTTTCACCAAGGAACATCTTAGGGCATGACCACTACAGTACTACAATGTTTCCAGGAGAAGTAATCTTATGGGACCTCCACCATATGTATAGTCAGTCCTTATGATCACACGTGATTGTAAGTATGACTGAGCAAAAAGATGTTCCAAGGCTGGAAGAGCCAGCCTGCCTAGGCAGAGGGTAGTTTCCTCAAAAACCAAAATGAAATGTCCTCCAGCCTGTGAAGGGTGGGCACTCTGCTTGTCTGGAGACAGACATGCTGAGATCAAAATTATTATTTCCTCATTCAAAATAGATTTCCAAGTGTTTTTATTCATTGCTTCGTGGAGAGAGTGAAAAGTCTTTAGCATTCCAGAGGAAAGAAACGTTTTCAAAGTTAACCCCATCCACATTCTGTTTGTTGTGTGTATGTCAAGTTTTGTATGCCTCAGTGCTGATCACTGCAGAACACCTGTGTTTGATAGTCCTATGCATTCCATGAATTTGAAAGTCTGTGAGGAGGCTACTGTGCTGGGATGACAGCATGGGCTCCTCCTGAAGGGATTCTCTCCTGTGGTCACACGAGGAGGCCACCTCAAGAGTCCTCATTTGAGAGAAATAGAGACATGCAATAGCTGTAGCCATTCATTGTGGAAATGAAGTCAGCATATGATGAAAATGTCCCCCACCATCCTCCAGGCTAGGAAATAGATAAAGACAAGAGAACACAAAGGTGGAGAGATGGGGGAGGGGCTGTCAGGGGTGAGACAAGCCAAGCCAAGGAATGTCCAAAGTCACAGGCATGCCAGCATCTTTGTGCGTTCTCACTAATGGGCTAGGAGGTTCTATGCTTCTGACTCCAAGTTTCTTAAAAAGAACAGCAGAGGCATTCCTCTCTAAGGAGTGGGATTTCATTCTTCCACTGATTTACCTGTCCGCTGGCGTGATGGGCTCTCTCCTGTGGATAGAATGTCAGCTTAACAGGAGACAGATGGGGATTCGGAACCTTACTCTGAGACATGGACTGTTAGAGAACTGAGAGTGCAGGAGCTGGGCTTGGATAAGGGAGTCAGACCAGAAACAGGAGGGAGTGTGTTACAGGAGGCCCATGACACTGGGGAAGTGTATGGTGGGGTAGAGGGGACTGACGGGAGAGTTCAGAAAGGTTCCAGCCCCATGGTGCTGTGTAATCAGGACTGGTTCAACCACTGTTCTGTCCACATGGAGCCAGAGTATAGAGACCTCAACTGCTGAGGCATCTTCTCTCCCTGCAGACCTGGGGAGCAGCTACCTAGTAGAACTCATATATGGGCTTCTTCCTGCTTTCCTGTGCCCTGCACTCTGGAAATGGAGTTACAACACTTCTCCTGGGAATGGTGACCTGTAGTTGAAACCTCTAGATTCTTCCAAGTGACTGCACTGAGCTCCAAGGCTGTTCCTTTAGTGTTGAAGATCAAAAGAAGCATGGCCAAGTTGTACACCTGACTCATACAAGATCTACTTTTCTGACTGGGCACACTAGGGAGGCAGAAGCAGGCTGATCTCTGTGAGTTTGTGCCCAGCCTGGTCTATATAGCAAGTTCTAGGCTAACCAAGGTTACATGGTGATACTCTATCTTAAAATAAAGAAAGGAAGGAAGGAAGGAAGGAAGGAAGGAAGGAAGGAAGAGAGAGAGAAAGAGAGAGAGAGAGAGAGAGAGAGAGAGAGAGAGAGAGAGAGAGAGAAAGGAAGGAAGGAAGGAAGGAAGGAAGGAAGGAAGGAAGGAAGGAAGAAAGTCAGTCGGTGGTGTCGAACACCTTTAATCCCAGCACTCCACTCGGGAGCCAGAAACAGGTGGATCTCTGAGTTTGAGGCCAGTCTGGTCTACAGAGTGACTTCTAGGACAGCCAGGGCTACACAGAGAAACCCTGTCTCAAAAAACCAAAACCAAAACAAACAAATAACAACAAAAAAAACCTAGTGTGTCTCACTAGTTGGCAGTTTGGATTCTTAGGGTTACAAAAGTTGTGGCATTTGTGACACAAAGGGTGTGCCCCTTTCAGGTGTCCCTTGCTGGGCTCAGTTTCTGGGTCCTATTCTCATCAGCTCTTAGTATGTTCTAGTCTCCAGATCTGGCTATCATCCAGGGGCACCAGAAGTGAATGCACACAGTTTCATTCATTTTTCATTCTCTTTTTTTTAAAACTTTATTATATATACAGTGTTCTGCCTGCAGGCCAGAAGAGGGCACCAGATCTCATTACAGATGGTTGTGAGCCACATGTGGTTGCTGGGAATTGAACTCAGGACCTCTGGAAGAATAGCCAGTGCTCTTAACCTCTGAGCCATCTCCCCAGCCCTCATTTTTCATTTTCATTTTTTCTTTCTTTCAAAAGAGTATCAGGTAGTCCAAGCTAGCATCAAATTTGCTATGTAGGTAAGGATAATCTTGAATTCCTGGTCCTCCTGCTTCTACCTCCCCAGTGTTGAGATTATAGGCATGAATCACACAACACCAGGCTCAGGAGATGTTTTTTTCTTTTAAAAAATTATTTTATTTTATATATATGAGTGTTTTGCCTGTATGTGCATCATGTATGTGCCTTGTGCCTGTAGGGGCCAGCAGGAACTACAATGACAAATGGCTGTACTGCCATGCAGGTCTGAGAACTGAACCTGGGTATCCTGAAAGAACAGCCAGTGCTTTTAACTACTGAGCAATCTCTCCAGCCCCAGAAGATGGTTCTTTTTTTTTTTTAAGATTTATTTTTATGTGTATTGGTGTTTTGCCTGAATGTATATCTGTGTACCACATGTATGCAGTGTCCATGGAAGCCAGAAGAGAACATCGGGTAGATGGTTGTGATCTGCCAACTGGGTGCTAGGAACTGAAGCTGGGTTTTCTAGAAGAGCAGTCAGTGTTCTTCTAGAGTCATCCCTCCAGCCCCACTAAATGGTTTTAATGGTTTCATTAAAAAGCAGAAAAATGGTTTCTGGTGGCATGAAGGAGGATATTATTTGTTTTTAAAAATAGTTTTTGGAGACTGGGCATGATAGTACATGCCTGTCATCCCAATACATAGGAAGTGGGAAACAAGGGGAAGGTCTTCTTTAGCTATATAGATAGTTTGAGGTCAGCCTAGACTACATGAGACCTGTCTCAAAAACCAAAATGAAACAAAACTTTGGGGGAATCTGGGATGCAGCCCTTTGGTAGGACACTTACCTAGCATTTGTGAGGCCTTGAGTTCCATCCCCAGCAAAACACATCCTCAAACACACGTTTTAGGGGGCTAGTGAGATGGGACAGCGGGTAAAAGCTCTTGCCACTAGGCATAAGAACCTGAATTCAGCTGGGTAGTGGTGGCCAATGCCTTTAATCCCAGCACTCAAGAGGCAGGGGCAGACAAATCTCTTTGAGTTTGAGGCTAGTCTGGTCTACAGAGCGAGTTGCAGGACAGCCAAGGCTGCACAGAGAAACCCTGTCTTGAAAAACAACAACAACAACAAACCTGAATTCGATCCCTGGGACCCACAAGGTGGAAGAAGAGGTTGTCTTCTAAACTTCATACAAGTTCATAAGTGTGTGGCATGCATTCCTGCCCAGGTGCCCATGAATGTAATAAAAATTAAAACACAAGACCTGAGGGGCTGGTGAGATGTGTGCTAGAAAGCACTTGCCATGAGAGCATGATGATCTTAGCTCAGACACTACCCCTGACCCTTAGCATCCACATTAGAGCCCAATTCAGGCATGTCGGGAACCCTGGAGGAGACAGTTGGTGACAGTGACAACCTGGGTTTGATCCTTGGGACTCATACAAAGGTAGAAGTAGAGAACTGACTCCTGGAAATTGTCCTCTAACCTCCATGTATACCACAACATATAATGTGTCTGTCTGTCTGTCTGTCTGTCTGTCTGTCTGTCTCTCTCTCTCTCTCTCTCTCTCTCTCTCTCACACACACACACACACACACACACACACACACACACACGCGCGCGCGCGCGCGTACACATAATTAAAAATAAAATCTCAAGGTGGAGAGACTGACCTGAGGTTAACCTCTGACCTTCATACATGTTGGTCACACATGTATTCACATCCTCATGCACATGTGCACAAACATACACCACACATATGCACACACACACACACATGAACTTGAAAAGAGAGGAAAGCTTAGAAAACTGCCCATAATGTATAGTCTAGAGGTCACTTAGCTTGAGGCTGTTCCCCCAAGCCTACCTTCCTATGCATACACAGAATCAGAGTTGGCATCTCCCTTTCTGCTCCCAGACTTCATTGCCTTCACATTCCTAGTGTAATTCCCAGGGGACACACTCCTACTGCCAGGCCTACTATTTTAACTCTGTTCCCTTGGAAACAGCTGAGATTAGCTTTCATGTGCAGTGTAGGGTGGCTAGAGCAAGGGCAGAGGTAAGAAGAGACAGATAAGTGATGGAGAACTCAGCTGGCTATGGCACTACAGCAAATCCACCAGCCACTAGGCCATACATAGCTCTGTGAAGACTTAGAGTGGTTCTTGAGAGTAGAAGGTCCAAGTCAGCATGATGGGGTCACTCATGCCCCCTGGCTCAGTGCCCATCCTGAAGACAGCAGTGGGGGATGACCAAGGCCCAACATTTCCAGTTGGGAAGCACCCAGGCACTGAGCTGATGGCAGCCAACATGGATGCCAGAGTGCTTGAATCTGAGTGGCTGTCCACTGGGAGGTCAGTCTGGGGTCTAAGGGAATCTTCAGAGATCTCACACCTGCCTGTGAACTTGAAGCTATATGATGAGAAACCTTTTTCTCTCTCAATGCAAGAGTTTCACATACTTGGGGGCTGGAGAGATGGCTCAGCGGTTAAGAGCACTGCCTGCTCTTCCAGAGGTCCTGAGTTCAATTCCCAGCACCCACATAGTGGCTCACAACCATCTGTAATGAGATCTGGTACCCTCTTCTGGCCTGCAGTCATACATGCTGTATACATAATAAATAAATAAATAAATAAATAAATAAATAAATAAATAAATAAATAAATAAA
>CABHPP010110619.1:0-10299 GCA_902168425.1 Peromyscus attwateri
ATAGAAGGAGGAAAAAGAGCAGGAGAGGAGAAAAAGGGGCAGAGGATGCTAGGGGACGCCACCCCTCTACAGAGCCAACCATGGAGTGAGAGTGAAAGAAGGATTACAGAAGTAAGAAAAGGAAAAAGCCCAGAGGCTTTTAAAAGGTAGAAGGGATAATTTAAAGTTAAGAAAAGTTTGCTAGCAGCAAGCCAAACCAAAGTTGGGCATTTATAATTAAGAATAAGCCTGTCTATGTGATTTATTTGGGAGCTGGGTGGCAGCTGGTCCCCAGAAGAGCGAAAACAAACAACAAAATTATGATGTTCCTATGGGCATAGAGTAAAAGAAAATCCTACAACATGCTATACTAGATACAGTGGGATCCTTTCACACAGTATTCACACCATGTCGCATACAGCAGGAACACAGCAGCAGCAAGCAGGAGGAAGCACAGGAGCAGCAAGGGGCATTCTGGAGACTATTCCACTCCCCAGGTGCCTCTCCAGCCTTTAGCTTTGCTATTTGGTGAATCGAACTTCATAAGCTCCATTGCTGACTCCAGCTCCTCATGACCACTGACATCATTTGAACCCCACTGTGACCCTTCCAGTCTCCTGTGGGTCCTCCCTTCACATCATGCTGCTTCTCCCCATTTCTGCCAAAAACCTGACTGTTTTGCTCCTTCTGGCAGGAAGCATCCACTGGAACAACAGTTCTCAACCTGTGGGTCTCAACCCCTTTGAGAAGTGTTATGAACTACCCATTCACAGTGGTCACATATCAGATATCCTGCATATCAGATACTTACATCATGATTCACAACAGTAGCAAAATTATACATATTAAAATAATTCTATTGTTGGGGGTCACTGCAGCATGAGGAACTGTATTAAAGGGTTGCAGCATTAGGAAGGTTGAGAACCACTGCTCTAGAAGGCAGATGTTCCCCTTTTTGAGATCATGTGACCCTGTCACCCCTAGGATAAGTGTGGCTGCATTTACAGCTCCAATCTCAGTTCACAGACAGGCCTGGAATTGAAATTCCTGGTACAGTCCTGGCCCACAAGGGCCTCAAGTGGAAGGTGATATGGTATGATCTGGTGATGGGGAACCAAGGCAGGACCCAGATCATTTAGAGGGGCAATGGTCTAGGCACAATGGCTAGACACTCAGAGCCCAGTTCTTCTGTCTGTAATTGTGAAGCTGTGCCCCCAAGGGCTCAGGCACTTCAGATCTGTGTACATGAGTCTTGAAGGGGATCCTATGGAACATTCTAGACAGTATCTTAAACAGTGGGAGCAAGGTCTTCCCAAGGAATTGAAGTAGGACCCTCACCTGGAAGATCAGAAGGGTGTGACAGTCACAATGGGACAGATGCTATCTGGTCCTGAGGGAGCAGATGGCTTCTGGGTTTCAGGGTCACCCTAGAAATGGGGTGTAGTTCTGCACACTTGCCCTCAGCACACCCTATTCTCAGTTGTCTATGAGAAGCTGGGTTTCCCACAACCCCCTTGATGGCTGAGGAGTGGGATCTTCCCAGAGTCAGACAGTAGAGAATGCAGGTAAGTTTTGGCAGGTGGAGCTGAGGAGCACCTGCAGGTCCTGGTGGTGGAGCACCTGGCTGATGGATGCCAGGAGATGATGCTCAATTTGCTGGGTACTGTAGAGTGAGTCTACTGGCAAAGTGGCTCCTCTGAGAATACAGCCTTGTGCTACAACATTAAGGAGCCCTGCCCTGATCAATCTTTATGGTTAGGGCTCCCTGGCTTTATTCTGAGCTTCTAGACACAATGTCCCCCAACAACTAAGGAATCTTCATAAGTCACTTGTCCCCATCACACTGTGTGCTCTTGTGGCCAACTACCTTTTCTAGAACCTTCAGGTCTTCATAATGGCTTTCCTCTTGCCCCTGTCCCTAGCAAGGTGACTGTCTGGCTGGAGGCCAATGTGAGATAAGCTGTTAGGTCCTGAGTCCTTGTGGTAGTTTGAATGTAATTTTTCCCTATAAACTTATTGGGAGTGGCACTATTAGGAGGTGTAGCTTTGTTTTAGTAGGTGTGACCTGCTGTGGGATGGTCTGTATGTCAAATTGCTCTGATTGGTCAATAAATAAAACACTGATTGGTCAGTGGCCAGGCAGGAAGTATAGGCGGGACTAACAGAGAGGAGAAATTAGAGAACAGGAACGTGGGGGAGTCACTGCCAGCCGCCACCATGACAAGCAGCATGTGAAGATGCCGATAAGCCATGAGCCACGTGGCAAGATATAACTTTAAGGAAAATGGATTAATTTAAGATGTAAGAACTAGATAGCAAGAAGCCTGAGCCATTAGGCCAAACAGTTTAAACAATATAAGTCTCTGTGTTTACTTGGTTGGGTCTGAGCAGCTGTGGGACTGGCGGGTGACAGATTTGTCCTGACTTTGGGCCAGGCAGGAAAACTCTAGCTACAGTGACCTTGTTGAAGGAAGTATGTAACTGTGGGGGGTGTACTTAGAGGTGTCCTATGCTCAAGCCACGCCCAGTGTCTCAGACTACTTCCTGTCACCTGTGGATCAAGATGTAGCAGCTCCTTCTCTAGTACCATGTCTGTCTGCACACCGCCATGCTCCCCTCCATGATGATAACAGACTAAAGGTCTGAAACTGTAAGCCACCACCTCAATGAAATGTTTTCCTTTATAAGAGTTGCTGTGGTCATGGTGTCTCTTAACAGCAACGGAAACCCTAACTTAGACAGAAGTTGGTACCAGGGTCTGGAGTATTGTGACAGGCTGGACCATGCTTTTATTTGGAGTAATGAGGAGTATGGGAGTTTGGATTAGGAAAGCAGTGGAATGCTTTAAGTGCTGCTTAATGTGCCAGACTAGTAGGAACATGGAAGACATTGGTGTTGAGTTATTTGAACTGTGGGGGCCTGGTCAAGAGATTTCAGAGAAGAATATTAGTATGTAGATGTAACCAACAGTCTTATTAAATAAGAGACACAGAGCCAATGTAAAGATAAAAGCCCAAGAGGTCAGAGCTAGGAGCCTTACCCGCCTGCTTCCAGCTAGCCTCTTCCGCCAAGAGACCTCTCTGAAAAGGGGAGCTACTTCCTGTGCATTTGTCTTATAAAGACTTCCTGTTCTGCCTTCTCATTGGTTGTAAACCCAACCACATGACCATCTCGTCACTGCCTGTCTGTGGTCACTCCAGGTCTTCTATGGTTGGTATTGAGATTAAAGGCGTGTGTCTCCAATGCTGGCTGTATCCTTGAACACACAGAGATCTACCTAGTTCTGCTTACCAAGTGCTGGGATTAAAGGCGTGCACCACTACCGCCCTGGCTTTCACTATGGCTTGCTAATAGCTCTGACCCCTAGGCAACTTTATTTATTAACATACAAATAAAATCACATTTCAGCACAAATAAAATACCACTATATTAGTATGTGGCCTAGAGATTGTTCTTGTGATATTTTGGTGAAGAATATGGCTGCTTTTTGTCCTTGTCCCAACAGTCTGCCTGAGGCTAAAGTGAAGTGTTTTGGATTAATTCCATTGGCAGAGGAAATCTCAAAAAAGCCTAGTATAGACTCTGTTGTGTTTTTATGACTGGCACTCTTGTCCAGATTTATATTAAAAAAGAGGAAGCTGAGCAAGGAAAAAATACAAAATGTACAATTTGAGGAGAAAGAGCACCAGGAAGTGGAATGGAACTAAATCTTGTATTCAAGGAGATAAACAGATGAAGACATGGAATACTGGGAGTGGTGGCCTCAGGGCAAGATCCTACCAAGCTGTTTCCAACTTGTGAAAAGAAATTAAAGAAAAGGTGTGGTGGTACATGCCTTTAATACCAGCACTGGGAAGGCATAGGCAGGGGTATCACTGAGTTTGAGGCCAGCCTGGTCTACAGAGCAAATTTCAGGACAGCCAAGCTTAGGCAGTGAAGGAAACCAACAAAAACAGAAAATTGGTGGAGATGTAATTAAACAAGGGGTCATGTTCTAGCCCAGTGAGCAGCAGATCATGGCAGCTTTGGCCATGTGGTTCTGGATTAAGGATGGAGGAAATGGGCTATGGAATTTGCCTCCTTGACTAAGGAAAACCGCTGAGGCTAGGCATTTGTCAGTGTTGTCCCTGAATGGAGGCCCAGAGAGGCCATTTTTTGTGAAGTTGTGAAGGAGAGGTCTGGATTGCTTGGGAGACCCCAGGATGTTGGAGATGTCAGAGCACTGGGGTACCTGCTGAGATGAGCTGCTAACAGGGAGTGGAACCAGCCCAAGAGAGAAAAGTGTGTTATGGACAACACAGCTGAAAGGAGTTGGAGATCTGAAGAGCAGTTTGAAGTAAGACCTGGAAATGCAGAGTTTGGAGTTTGCCCAGACGATTTTCAGTCTCACTTTGGTCCAGTATTTCCTCATTATGCTCCCTTCCCTACACTTTGGAAGAGTAAGGTATGCTATTATATGTTGGAAGCATGTGATCTTTTAATTTTGATTTTATAGGATATTACAGTTAAGAGATTGTATGAAAATCAAAAGAACCTTTGAACTTTGCAATTTTAAACATTGTTGATCTGTGATAGACTATGGAGACTTTTGAAGTTGGAATAAATATATTTTCCATTTTGATATTGTTCCAAGTTCATGGGGGCCAGGAAGTGGGATGTGGTGGTTTGATGTAATTGGCCCCCACAAGATCACAGAGAGTGGTGCTATTAGGAGGTGTGGCCTTGTTGGAGTAGATTTGGCCTTGTTGGAGAAAGTGTGTCACTGTAGAAGCAGGCTTTGAAGTCTCCTGTGCTCAAGCCATGCCCAGTGTCTCAGTTTACTTCCTGTTCCCTCTGGATCAAATTGTAGAATTCTCACATCCTTCTCCAGCACCATGTCTGCCTGCATGCTACCATGTTCCACCGTGATGATAAAGGACTGAATCTCTAAGCCATAAGCCCTCCCATTAAATGTTTTCCTTTATAAGAGTTTCCGTCGTCATGGTGTCTTTTCACAGCAATAGAAATCCTAAGACAGTCCTGATTATCAGTCATCCTCCAAGAGGTAGCAACACTGGCATAGGACCCAATGTCAGACATGCTGTGGCTGCAGATCAGTCCAGGGAATGCCTGAACTTGCTCAGTGAGAAGGTGGTGGCTTGTGTCGTGAGAACCTGAATTATAATGGGAAATGTGAGGTTGTTTTCTCTTATTTCATATTTGCTTTTATTCTCCCTGTCTTTCAGTCTGTGTCTCTGTCTCTTTCTCTGTCTCTGTCTCTCTGTCTCTGTCTTTCTCACTCTTTATCTCTCTTTCTCTCCTCTCTCTCTCTATATATATTATATATACATATATACACACACACACACATATATATATACATGTATACATGCACACACACAAACACACACACACACACACACACACACACACACACACATATATATATGTATGTATGCCACATGTGTGTGGGGTTCCTATTGAAACCAGAGGATGGCATCATTGCCCCTGGATATGAAGCTGCAGGCAGCTGTGAACCTCTTGATGTGTGTGTTGGGAACTGAACTCTGGTCTTCCAGAAGAGCAGCAAGTGCTCTTAGCTTCTGAGGGTTTTTAAATTTTGTGTTTGTAAGGTTTTGAGTGTACAGGTTCTCTTTGCATGTCACTATCAATCTCATTCTCACCCACCTGTGACACAAACCTCATATTCACACCATTATGAGGTGGACAGTTGGGCCACCACCAGCCTGTCTCTATCTAGGGATACTCAGTTGTGCCGTGTTGCGGCAATGTGTTGAGAATAGTTACCTTCTCCAGGGAGTCAGGACTCCACTCCTGCTTTCTCACTGCAGGTCCATCTCCTCTGCTAAACCCAGGCCCCTCTCAGCCCTCACAGAACTCTGAGCTGGGCATCTAAGTGCCATCCTGTTAACAAGTGTTTCTCCTGGTGCTGGTCAAAGCATGTATATCCTCCTAGGAGAAGCAAAGGTGTGCATGCATGCATGTGCATGTGTGTGTGGACCTGGACACATGTAGAGTCTCAGGTATGAGAAATTAAGAACCATTCAACAAATATTTATTTAAATGTAAAAATTGAGTACTGGGGTGTAACTCTGTAGGCAGAGCATACTTAGTGTGCACAAAGCTCTGGACTTGATCCCCAGGCCTTTGTTCAATGATGATGTACGCAGGAGGATGAGAAGCTCAAAGTCAGCCTTGGTTATGTACTGAGTTTGAAGCTAGCCTGGGCTGTGTGAGACACACTAGCAAAAAATTAAAAAAAAAACAGTCAGGAAAGAAAATGTAATAGTAAATAGTGGTCATTGGATGGGTGGTTGACACACTTTTGTTTACATTCTCCTGAATTGCTTGTTCTTGTCCTTACACCTCCACCTGCCAAAAGTGGAGCATTTGCCCCATGCCACATCTAACTGGACATGACCATGGAGCTTGGTCACAGTGGCCAAGGGGGCTTAACACAACCTCACTCTTCCAATCTGGCATTTGAAGTGTGCCCTATGATTGGCCCCTCTGACTTTTGTGCATCCATGGTACCTACTGTATGTCACAAACCTCAATTGACCTCCAAGTCATGGGCATCATACCTGGAGAGGCCCAGAGCACTGGCCTTCCTGTGGTCTGAGGTGAGTCATGAGCCTGGCCCTTAGGCACATGTCTCCTCTAAAGCTCTACACCAAGCCTGTGGTGGCTCTGGCCTCAGAATCTGCATGCTCTGGGTGTCAGGTGTGTGCTCTCTGCTTTTGTGATGTTCCCAGGGGCTGGCCACAGAGAATGTCTGTAGGAGGTAGGTGTGTTGCTGTCAGGCAGTTTTCTCATGGGTCCCCATTGACCCTGATACTTGATATTTTGTCAAAAGGCAAAATAATAATTGTGTGAAAGACAGATACTGGCTTCTATTCCTGTTTCTAGAATGAGGCTGTCCTTAAAATCAGGACAGGTTCAGAAATTGTGGGGCTGCAATGTACTCTGAAAAAATTTACAGGTGGAAAACATGAGTGAGGTATCTTAAACTTAAGGGTTTGTCCAACCCCATCTGCTACCCATGACCAACACCTATGACTGGGTGAAGCCCGGCTTCTCTAACTAGCAAACACCAGTCCACAGGTGACATATGTGCCCTACTAAGAAAATTAGGCTAACAGTGTGAGTGACTCCATATTGGCCTGACTGAGGGCTTAGTCCAAAACTACTGACTTATCACAGTTTTCAATTTCACATTTAGTAGATGCCTGCATCATTCCAAAGGGTCCCCTTCTTTCAATAATCTGTTTCTTTCGTGGTGGGCGTGAGTCAAAGGCCATTTTCCTACTTTTCAAATGATCATGGTTTTCTCGTTAATATGTTAATTTCCTGAAAAGCAGTGGTTGATTTTCTAACTCACCCACATTCCTGAAACATAGTCTAGGTTATAATTCTGAAACTTATTTTGGCGATATTTCATTTAGGGGTTTTCACGTCTCTGAAGGTAGACAGGAATGAGGTTTCACCTCCTCATTTGTTCTGGAAGGTTTTGACACTGTTTCTGAGCACTCAGTTGCCTGGTAGAATTGTCTAAGGAGGGCACAGACCACTCCTGGATGTTTTGTGGATAGTGCTTTTTTGTTTAAACTCCTTCTTTAGGAAATAACAGGATCACTGCCTGTCTTAGGGTTTCTATTGATTCAACAAAACACCATGACCAAAAAGCAAGTTGGAGAGGAAAGGGTTTATTTGCCTTATACTTCTACATCATAGTCCATTACTGAAGGAAGTCAGGTCAGGAACTCAAGCTGGGCAGGATCCTGGAGGCAGGAGCTGATGCAGAGGCCATGGATAGGTGCTGCTTACTGGCTTGGGCACATGGCTTTCTCAGCCTGCTTTCTTATAGAACCTAGGACCTCAGCCCAAGGGTGGCACCACCCACCATGGGCTGAACCTTCCCCCATTGATCACTATTTGATAAATACTTTACAACTGGATCTTATGGTGGCATTTTCACAATTGAGGTTCCCTTCTCTCTCATGACTCTAGCTTGTATCAAATTGATGTACTACTAACCAGTACACTGTCCCTAAACTTCTGCAAGTGTGCCCCACAACTCACTGCCAGACCCGAACAGAGAATCTTATCTTGTTGTTATGGTTCGGACTAGATTGATTGATCTCTTCTTGGTTTAAATTTGGTAGTTTGGGTGAATCTAGAAATTCATCCATTCCTTTTAGATTTTCCAGCTTAATGGGGTATAGATTTTTAAAGTAGTCCCTTACAATATCCTGAATTTCTTTGGTGTCTGTTGTGACGTTTCTTTATTCATTTGTGTTTCTGTCACTTTTGGTCCTCCCTCTCTTCCCTTTGGTTAGTTGGGTCCAGGGCCTTTCAATCTTGTTTATCCTCTCAAAGAACCAACTCTCTTCATGCCTATCTGTTAATTTTTTCCATACAGGCACAGTAGGAGTCCTGAGTATGGGTGTTGACTGACTCAGAAGAGAGCACTGGGTAGTACCTCCTTATTAAAAGAAAGTCAAGTCCACACTACATGAATAGATTAATATAGCAAATTAAGACTAGCTCACACATCCTTTTAATTACCAAGATTTTTCTGATTCAGGATTAAAGCAACACTCTTTGCTTGCACTTATACATCCTTTTTCTAACCTGACAGAAAAATAAGTGTTCACATTTTAGTAAGTGTCTTAGCACATTATCAAAAATGACCTTGATGTGAGGGAATACTCTCTGAACACAAAACCCAGAAAAGAAGGCACACATATACTGACATGTTAGCTGTTATTACAGTTTTAGATCATAGAAGACATATATTCCCCTTGTTTTAACTAGAAAAGAGGAACTTCTAGCCCCACAGTAGGAAAGTCATTTTCTCCTCCTCCAATCCTATGCTTAAATCTACCAGAAGTTCCTGGTATTAAAAAAAAGAACCTCTTGCTCTCCATTCTCTTCAAAATTTATGAGTGATAAGCCTTAAATATTATTTGGTACATGTTTATAAGTGTCCAATTTTTTATACTGGTGGCATTAATTAACCCTCTTATTTTTATATTAGACAGAGTACTCTCTCATTATTCTCTCCATTAAAAGACTGTCAGTTTGAAAGTGTTAGCTCCTGTTGGTATTGTTGGAGGCACATGACTGGGAAAACTCAAGTCTCCTATAGAAAGCTCTAATTATATCCTGCAAAACAATGTGCCAACCCCAAACTGCACCATGGAGTTTGGGTATACCCTCCTTAAGATACACAGAAAGTGGGTGGTGGCGGCTCACACCTTTAATTCCAGCACTCGGTGATTCTCTGAGGGCTCTCAATACTGGCAAATATTTTGATGATGTCACTAACCAAGATAATGGCCAAGTCACATGGTCACCTCTATCTTGATGAAGTCACCAGCCAAGATGTCAACAAAGTCACTTGGTTTCTTTCTGTGTGGTGAGCTCAGCTCATGATAAATGAACCCACAACTCACAAGGGCATGAGTCCATGGGGAATATAGAAATGTGGTTGGCCACCTCTTTATTTCTCAAACAGTGGATCTCAAGCATGGATATAACAGAAGAAAGTACCCAAAGAGTACAGGTGTGTGGCCCCCAAAGAGCAAAGTAAAGGCACAGAGGAAGGACCGCCATGGTTTTGATCCAAGACAGGGCGTCCATATGTGTCAGCACAGAGGTAACTATGAATGCAAAGTGGTCTCATTTGGACTTTACTTAGGGATCACTGCTTTGTGTTTGTGTACACTCCCTACCTGTCCCTCTATGCCTGTGTATGTGGTTGGTGATAGTGGTGGTGGTGATGGTAGTGCTGGTGGTGGTGGTTTGCTGGCATATATGTGTGTATGTTATGTATATGTCTGGTACCCCCTGGGGAGAGAAGATGGTATCAGATGCCCTGACATCACAATTACAAATGGTTTTTAGCTATGTGGTTGATGGGGATCTGAGTCTACTGGAAGAGCAGCCAAGTGCTTAGATCCACCGAACCACATCTCCGGCTTCTATCCCTGGCATCTCTTGAGTATGCTCGAATGTATGAAGTTAGGCGGGGACAGGCTTTTAGTCTTCCTGGTCAACTAGTTTCTTTCCTAATGCACCCTTTTCAGTCACTACTCTCCTGTCACAGTAGTGGGGCAGAGGTGTACAGGGAGACAGATGCAATTAGAACAGAGGACCCTCACAGAGCTAGGTGTTGACAAGAGCAGGAAGTGTGAGCAAGAGAGGAATCTGGAGTATGTGATAGGACACTGGACACTCCCCAGTAGGAGAAGGAGCTAGTGTCGGGGAGCTAAGGAGACAGTAGTGTGTGGGAGGATGACCTGAGAACAGAGTGGG
>CABHPP010110620.1:4478-29242 GCA_902168425.1 Peromyscus attwateri
AAGTGTTTGACCCTTTTTTTCTTTACCCTTATTCCCATAGTGAAATCATTTAAAAGAAAAAAAGGTTCACTTTTCAAGTCAATCTGTTCTCTTAACCTCTCCTAATATATAAATTTTAACCATTTTAACTGTGCTTCCAAAATACTCCTTTGCGTCCCTCTGCTTGCCAGTCTAGTAGTATTTTCTGGTAGAAAGTAGTTATTGAGCTAGAGAAGTTTTAATGTGGCTTTAGATTCATGGATTTAACAATAAGGGTAAAGAAAAATGGTGGGGGATGATATGGAATACTATTGATATATGTGTCATACTCAGTGTCCCCGGCTTACAGTGTCGGTGTTCTATTTAAGGTCCAGATGAATGGAGTGACAGATACGCTCGTCTGTGTCCTCACAGACACTGCTAATACAAGCTGAGAACATGACTGCAGACAGCAGGGCCTGGGTTACACAAGAAAAACAAATGCTTAGCTCTGAAAAAAGAACGAGGCTGAGAGGGAAGGGTCAGGCGTGGGGGTGGGGTGGGGAGTGTGTGGGAAAGAAATACCTCCAGTGAAACACCAGACAGAGTGGTGAGAAATTTATAGAAGCGTGGCTGGTTTGGGGTTTCTTGCGGGCATTGATTCTGTTTTTTTTTTATTTTTTATTGTCTTTACAACCCACTCACCCTGCTTGCTTTTAATAATTTATTATAGCAGCAGGCCTTCCCCTGGTTTCTTTTTTTTTTTTTTATAACTTTTTTCCTTCTCATCTCAAGGTCTAATCAGAGGCATATATAATAGTGTGGCTGGTCTCAAGTACTCAGGAATATCCATGATCAATATCACTACATCATAAACCCCTGGCTGTTCCGTTCTGTTTTGCAGTGTTTCCTTCCCTGTTAGATTCACTTGGTATCTGTGCTTTAAACAATGTTTTATTAATCTTTGCACAATGAGACGTCTGATCTTATTCTTCTTGGCTGAAAATATCTTTCGAGTAATCTATCATCAGACCACCATTGATCTAATGATGTATTTATTGCTCACTATTGCAGCCCTGGCAAGAAACCCAGTATGGTTCTAAAAATTTGATTAAAAAGAAATCAAGTTTTTGCAAGGCATAGCCATCCAATTATGTTAGGACCTGCCAAGTATATTTTATGCTAAAACACACACATATTTCAAGTGAGCAAAATGTGCTTTTTTTTTTGAAGGTTCTTCAAACTTTTTGCTATGAAATAAATAGAGCAAGAAGATGCCACATAATTGGAAAAATTATGAGTGTATATCCCAAGATTTTTCTTTTGAGATAAGGTCTCACTGTGAAGCCCTGACTGGACTGGAATGCTCTGTATAGACCAGGCTGGCCTCCAACTCACAGAGATCTACCTGCCTCTGCCTCCTGAGTGTGAGGATTGTAGGCATGCTCCATCAGGTCTGGTTCCAAGACTCAAGTTTTTTTTTTATATTATTTAATGTGTACGAGTGTTCTGTCTCCATGTATATGTGTGCACTACATGCATGCCTGGTGTCCTCTGAGGCCAGAAGAAGACATCAGATTCCCTGGAACTGGAAGTACAGACAGTTGTGAGCCACCATTTGGTTGTTGGGGATTAATCTGGATCCTCTACAAGAGCAACAAGTGCTCTTAACCACTGATCCATATCTCCAGCCCCCAAGATACAATATTTTTTAAAGATTATGCCCTTGTATTCTAATATGGATAGATTTATCTTTTTAGTTGACAGTAAAAACAAGTAAGAAGTAGCTCCCAGCCTAGAAATCAAAATAAGCTAAACTTAATTAACAAATGCTAATTGAGTACCTGTCATGGGCAGACATTATTTTTTAAAAAGAATTACAGTTGAATATTAGCTCTTGTCTGCTTAGCTAGTTCAAAATTCATTTCAAGTGTTAACACTTTGGGGAAACTTTTCTGTCCTGTTGGAGCCCACCTAGGTTTCCTAGTGGCTTTACCCAACAGGACTCCATAAGAGGATGATTGGACCATGGGCCTGGGTACCAGGTGTTAAGGGTCTACACTTGGCTGTCTCTAACAGGGGGAGGTCTTTCACCCCTCCCCTTGGCATTGTTATAAAAGCCCTTTGGAATAAAGTTCTGGGCCAGTGGATAAGGACCCAGGCCCACCTGAGACTATCCTGCGTTTCTATCTGTTTCTCTCCCCTCGTTTCTATCTAAGTCTCTTATCCCTCACTCCTCCAGAGTCCCTGGGGTAAATAAATGTGGGAGCTGGTCTCCCACACTGTCCATGCCCCCATTTGAGCTAATGATCTCATCTTATCATCTCCTGCATTCTCCTCTCCACTCTGGAAGCCTCTTAAAGGCAGGGGCCTATTTTTCATCTTATAATATCTCAAGAAAGCTTTGTTAGAAATAGTAGCTAGATGCATTAGATGCTACAAAGAACTACAAATGGATGCTCTTGAGGCTCCAAAGGATATGCATAAAGACATCCATCTAAAGTACAAGCGTAGCAGTAACTGAATGATGGGACCAGTGTTGGCACTTCATAGAATGCTCATCCATTCCCGCTCCACCTTCAAAGTCCCTTTGTGGGCTGGAGAGATGGCTTAGCGGTTAAGAGCACTGGATGCTCTTCCAAAGGTCCTGAGTTCAATTCCCAGCAACCACATGGTAGCTCACAACTACCTATAATGGGATCTATAGCTCTTTCTGGCATGCATGCAGACAGAGCACTCATACCAAATAAGTAAGTAAGTAAGTAAGTAAGTAAATAAATAAATAAATAGAATTTTAAAAACAAACAAAAACAAAAACAAAGTCCCTTTGCTTCTTTCCTGCCTTGCCTCCTTCTCTTACTGTCCGCTTGTGTGAATGAATGTCTCCGTTCTCTCCCTCTCTAGGCCATCTCCCATGACCCTTCTTGTTCACATACCCTGTGTTACTTGAAAGGCAGCTTCTATTTGACACTTGGAGCTGCCTCACTCATGTCTTCCGAAGCCACTGATGGCTTGGTTCCTTTCACTGTCCATTGTAAGTGACCCGGTAGCATTGGTGGGGACATTTAGGGGCCCTTAGAGGATCAAGATCCTGGTGAGCTGAGAGACTGCTGTCATCTGCATTCGCTGTGATGGGGAAACTTTTAAAAATAATAATTGAAGTATTTTTTTTAGTTTAGAGACTAAGTTTTATAATAGTTTTCATTTGTAGATTCCCTTTCCTTGAGGAAGCACCCTCAACATAGTCCTAATGGTTTAGTGGCTTAGGTAAGCTAGTGTAAGGAGTTGCACTACTGAAGTCCTATATAGACCATGCATTCAAGTAGCTTATCGTTCAACTGAATTAAGCATAACTGTCTGAAATAAAGTCATTAATATAGCTCTTTCCTATTAGATCTCATGGGACCTTAGAGGATTCAGGAAATCACGGACCAGGATTATCTGTCTTATCTGAGAGATTGAGTCTCACTTAATATATGTGCTTTCTTCTTGTATCTGCCAAGAAGACGTTAGAAAGTCGAACAGTTTAAATCCAAAGGAATTTAGTTATTCAAGGCCACTGAGAGGAGCAACATGAGCTCAGACACTGGGCTTGGATCTTATAAACCAGGAATATTTCTCTCTGCACACAGGAGGGCCTACATTTTAACCTTTGGAGCTAGATGCCTGGAAGCCTTGAGGGGACCTCCAGGTAAAGTGCAGAGGCCAACATCTGTGGTACATTTAAGTTCACCTTCTTCCCTGCAACAGATGAGCATCCTCTCAGGGGTACTTTGCTTTATAGTTTCTCATATCCTGTATCTAAGATAGGAAATTTCTTCCTCTCCTTGAAGTTGTGAGGGGATAGTGGTGGTGGGGTGGATATAGTGGCGGTCGGGGTATGTAGTGGTGGGGATGTAATGGTAGTGGGGGTCTGGGAGGAGTTGGAAGGGGCAGTAGGGTGAATATGACCAAAATACATTGTATACATATATGAAGTTCTTGAAGATTACATTTAAAGTATTATGTATTTTTTAAAGAAGCTTATTCTTCTTACACTTTTGTATATGCCTCACAAACAAGATGTTCTTGGTCAGAACTGCTATCCCTTAAGCTTTTAGCCACCCCTAACTTCAACCTTTCCATAATTCAGTCCTCGCTCTCTCGTATTTTTTTTCCTGTGTATTATTTTCTGCTATTTTCAGGTAAAACTCTTACTTGATAAAAGCTCTTTCACAGTCAGTGTTACCATTCATCTCTTCCCTGTGAGTAACTGCAATTATGACCATTCTCAAAGGACTTTCTGTGAGCATTCCATGCATTTTTCTGATGGGATATTAGATGTTCTGAGAACCTTATACAGCACAAGAGTAATTAGCTTCACATAACCTCAGTTTTCACCATTCTTACCCATGCTGGTGACATTCCCTTTTATCTATTGGCCTTTTTTTTTTTTCATTTCTCCTAAAAAAATATTGACAGTAACTTTCAATTTTCCTCATTTGTCTTACTTCATTTTTCTTTTTGATGTTTCAGTTTGCTCTCCCAGATCTGCCTAATTAGCTTGTATTGTTTCTAACCCATTCATCTGTTTTTCTACAGCTTTCCTGCCCTGGTCACATCTATACATTTAGATACCATTCACACATTGAATGAGTTTCTACCCGTGCTGCACATTAGTAATGAAGACATTAAGTGGGATTCTGATAGTGCCTCTTTCACGAGCATCATTTAGTATTCCAGTCTTAATTGTGGTCTCTTAGCCGATTTTTACCCATTATAATGCTTACCCCATTTTCCAAGTAGTGTTTCTTAAATACTGTATGAAATTATAAAAAATCTGTATTCATTACATTTATGCTTGCCATTATGTTCTAAATTTATAATTCTATCATTTTCTTGGAGGAAAGTACATATTAGACTGAAATGGTTAATTTGGTTTCAAGCCTTCCTGGCTTTGGTGCATTATGAATCATTAGACATTGTGCCATCTCTTAAGGTATCCCCAGTCCCTGTCATCAGCTCCCCCACACAGTAGCCCTGTTCCAGCTCCTCCGGCATATGGTTTATTTTGCAAAATGAGTATATTCCCACCCCCCACTGTAGCATGAATCTTAAAAGTCTTATTAATAAAATCAAACCTGAGCCAGGTATTGGGGTAAATGCTGGAAGGTCAGAGAAATAAAACAAGCCACAGCTATCTCACCTCGCCGGATCCTCAGCTGGTCTTGCTTCCTCAGACTGGAAGTCTCTGTGTCCTCATATCCAAATGACTCTCAGCTGAACTGCTGCTAGAAGCCTGAATGCTTAACCAGCCCAAATGCTTCTCCAGGCTAAATGCCTGCCCAGGCCAAAATGCCTCTCCAGGGCAAATGCCTCTCCAGGGCAAATGCCTTGAGTTTCTGGTCCTCACGCCTTATATACCTTTCTGCTTTCTACCACCACTCCCTGGGATTGAAGGCTTGCTTTCTGGGATTAAAGGCGTGAGTCACCATGCTTGGGTGTATCCTTGAACACATGGATTTCTGCCTCTGGAATGCTAGGATTAAAGGCGTGTGCTACCACTGCCTAACCTCTATGTTTAATATTGTGGCTGTTCTGTCTCTGACCCCAGATAAGTTTATTAGAGTACACAATATTTTGGGGAACACAATACCACCACATTATTTATTTCACTTAAGAAGAAGAAGAAGAAACAGGAAGGTTGGATGATTTCTAAGCAACTAAAATATATTGCTCACAGCGCTGGGGGACTCCAAGAGCAAGTGCTAGCATCTTTGGTATCTGGTGTTGGTCTGCTTCCTCACAGATGGGGCCTTTGCACTGTAATCTCATATGGCAGATGGATCTTGGTGAGAAGGGTCATCGGATCAGAGAGTTGATTGCAGTGGTCCGGAAGAGGTTCGGCTTCCCTGAGAGTAGTGTAGAGCTTTATGCAGAAAAAGTGACCATGAGAGGTCTGTGTGCTATTGCTCGGGCAGTCTCTATGTTACAAACTCTTAGGAGGGCTTGCTGTGCAAAGGGCCCGCTGTGGTGTGCTATGGTTCATTAAGGAGAGTGGGGACAAGGGCTGCAAGGTTGTGGTGTCCATGAAGTTTGTGGATGGGGTGATGATCCACAGTAGAGACCCTGTTAACTACTCTGTTGACACTGCCATGCACCGTGCTCTTCCCAGACAGGGTGTACGGGGCATCGAAGTAAAGACCGTGCTGCCCTGGGACCCAAGTGGTAAGGTCAGCCCTAAGAAACCTCTGCCTGACCACATGAGACTGTGGAACCAAAATATGAAATCCTGCCCACCACCCCCATCTCAGAACAGAAGGGTGGGAAGCCAGAGCCACCTGTCATGCCCCAGCCAGTGCCCACAGCATAACAGGGTCTTGACAGCTGCTTGTCCTTGTTCTCCTGTAATGACATTCAATAAAATCTTACACAAAGGGAAAAAAAATAGCAAACTCTCAGATATTTTCCTTTTCAGGTAAATCTGCCTTGTAACTTGAAATCCTAATCTTCTCTGGAGTGTGTTTTTTCCAAGTTAGTCCTCTGGTCTAAGTAGAAGATGAAACAGATTTTGCTCCTTAACATCTGGCCTGTGCCTGGGATCTGCGATATCTTTGTATGATCGCTGTTGAAAATCTTGTAATTGGATAAAGGCGTAGTTGGCAACCTTAGGGAACAAAGATCCGTGAAAACTATACTTTGTTTATGTCTCAGTAAAACAAATATCCCAGACAGGTAGGAGGGAAAAAAAGTAATAATTTTAAAACAGGTAGGGAAAGCCAGTGAGAGAGAGCATTTGGTACTGGCTACCGTGCGTTTGCCTGTATGATGTCTCAGTCATGCCGAGGAAAATGCTGTATTATCCTACGTTCCAAGATTCTTAAACCTCACTGAACTAGAGTTAGTAAGAGCCCTGCTTCTAGCCCTGGACCTTCTCAGAGAAAGAGAAATGGGTAGGGTCTTTTTCCCTAGGAGATCTTCTGCATCCAATTCCAATTGATACCCATGGTAAAGAAATGTAAATCTCAAGTAAAAACTAGGGCACAGAGCAAGAGTGGCGGATGAAGTGATGCAGTGGCCTTCTCCAGGTAGCTCCCTCTCATCTTCCCCTGCTCTTGTTGTCATGGACCATTTCATTCTAAGACTAGTTTTCTCTCTATCTGTGGCTTGGTTGTAGCAGTTCAGAAGTCACTTGCAAGCATGACAACATCTAGAGCACAGAAAAATGGAACCACCGCCATCATTTCTAAATTTCCTTCTGAAGATTATGAGAACATTCCTTAGAAGACTTCCAGAGGAGTCCTCACACGCTGATCTGAAGTGGCTCACATGCCCACCCACCTCTTAGTCACTGTCCAGGGATCAGTGCCTGAGAGGGGGAAGGGTGAGCAAAATTGACATTCTGTTAACAAGGAGGATGTAGGAAGATAGAGATATTGGGAGAGGTGGGGTACAAGGTAGACACTGAGAGGCATATGTAAATGTCTACCGCATGTTATGACTTCAAAAATAACTGTGAAATTCCTTGTCATGACTGCCATGTAGTTGGTAGATACCACTGATGGATAAAAACAAAAAAGGTACAATGCAAACTAATTAAGGACAGAGAAATGAGCCAAGATCAATAATTATTCTGATTACAGCCACAATAAACCCTAATGAGTGTGAATGTACTAATTTATGTCTTCTTGTACTCAAGAGGTAGGTGCTCTTTGATTAGTAAAAAAGATTAAAATAATTTGCTTAAATCTCAATAATTCTTTCTGGTATATTTTACAGTGTAGGTTTATATGAATGTAAACAACTGTATTAACTTTATATATCATTCTGCTAATAAGATTGATAATTATGGATGTCTATAACTGGCATGATTTTTTATGCACACTTTTATAAAGTAAGAATTTAGCATCCAAGAGGAGTTAGTAATTTGCTGAGATCACACAACTAATAAGTGGTTAAGTTAGGATTCAGATATGAGTTCACCTGCCCATGTCCATTTCTACTCAACATGACTGCCCATTTTCTTGAAAGATAGTCGTAGGACTATCACAGTCGACAGAGCTTTAAATGATTGGACCCTGTCCATCCCCATGACCTCACTATTTATCCCGTGGCCCTTGCTCAATTTTCTAACCATATGGCTTTCTTATTGTTGGTGTAATAAGCCAGTCTCTTCCCCACCTGTGGTCCTTCGCATTTGTGGTTCCTTCTGCTTGGATCACACAGCCTCAGTTCCTATGGCTACATCCTCTCTAACCAGGCTTTTAAATATCTCTTCTTTATAACTATATCCAAGGACTATCCTATCTATCTGTTTAGGAGTCCTCTCGGCCCTGATTATTTCCTCCCACTTTTATTTTTATGATACTTGCAACAGTCTCATATAATTTACTCAGTTATCTAGCTTTTGATCTGTTGCCTTCTACCTATATTTTAAAAATGAATGAGCAAACAAATAAGTTAATGAATGAATGTGTACTTACAAATCTTGATTTCTAGTAACCCAGAATCAGCCTTTATCTCCCACCAGTTGTCATTTGAGCCTGAATATATCAAACTCAGATTTTTTTCTCGTAAAATTTGAAAAGTAATTAAATCTACATTTTATTCTGTTCAAGGGAAAAAGAAATATGTATCAAAGTTCTTCAAAAAAAAGATACACTTACTATAGTTATATACATGTGAGTTTTAAGAGAGGCATTTGAATAATAAATTCTGGATTTCTTATTTAGAATAGTTTATTGACACCAACACTTTTAATTTGGTATCAGCTGTTAAAGAATGAAATTACTTATAAGACTGAATTTTAAAGTGGGAGAATTATAGTTGCATTTGTAATGGTAAATTCACTTAAAATTGATTTCTCTGCATACACTTAATGTTTCAGCTCATATATATATATACTTAAATGACTCCTTTCTCGGAACTGTGTTCTTAATTGTTCCAAAGTAATTATGGGGGTGCAAATTGAAAAATGGCTTTACCGCACATGTTAATTCATAAGCAATTGGCATACATGAAGCAGTGTTTTCTCCCAAAGTCCTTTTGCTCTGGCTTCTCCTTCTTCATTAAAGGGAGTGCTTTTGTAAATATGTGCAGTTTTTCCTTTCATTGTTGTGGTGTGGGTTGTGCCATGCTAATTACATTGTAAGGCACTATTTTCCGAGGCATGCAGTGTGATATTGGCATGCGACTAAATAAATCATCATTTAAGTTGGACAAAGCCTTTGCCTTCCCTTTGTCCCTGTTCATTTTCCCTAGGTCCTTCCCCCAGGGGACCTCCCAAGCTAAGGTGTCTTGGCCCACAGTATGAGTCAATCCACTTTCTTTTTTTTTTTTTTTTCCCCCACTAGATGTTCCCTTGTCAGGAAAACCTGCTAGTCACTTACTATGAAATACATTTCTGGCTAAACTTCCTGTGTCTAATTTCCAAAAACAGATTTAAATTTTATGGTGAGTAAAATCTGTTTGTATTTGACACCAATTTTTAGTCAAGTTCCTGCAGATTGTTTCTCTAGTAAGCCTCAGACACAAGCCAGAAGAAATGGAAGAGGATGTTTTAATGTTCACGGCATCCTTTCTTTACACATCACGTGTCTTGGTGGAGACCCCTTTCTTCTTCCTTTATTCTCGCTTTATAACCTGAGTAAAGTTGGAGAAAAATGAGTATTCACTGGGATCTTAGTGAAAATGAGACCAGGGATTAAAGGGCTGGGTTAATGTGTCATTATTATTTAAATATTATTATTATTTAAGTTTTATAGGCATATGGTCTATGGATCTTGGGGGCCTGCTTTTGACAGGGTAGTTTCCATGTATAATAGATTGGCCCTTTTATGGATCAACTGAATTCTTTCTTTTTCTTTCTCTCCTTTTTTCCCTGTCAAGGCTGTGTAGGTGAGAGGCATCATGGGGTTATAGAAAATGTATAGCAAACGCAGTAGCGATGAGAAAGAATTCATAATGGGTACACACATTGCTGGAATATTTCCCAGGTACTTTGCAGGGTGGCATCGAGGTTTCTTTGGCAGAGGCAAAGTGGAACATGTGCTTTTCCATGTGTGAACACTGTGATTTGAAAGGTCCTTTATGGTTCACAAAAGCAGCTGCTTTTGAGCTGGTGTGGTAGCCATAGCTTTGGAAATTCACTTAAATACATGTACTGCAAACTCCTGACATCCATTTGGAGATTTGGTTGCATGTTGGGAATTTACTTATTCACAAGTGACATGGCACAAGTATTCTTTGTTCATTTCCTTGGGGTTTGTATATCAAAACGGCATTCTAAGCAGTGTTTGCAATGTTACATACAAATGTAAATTTGCAATGATGGCTTTCTTCTTAATTTTGAAAGCTATGCACAGCAGTATTACTCTGCCTAGTAAAACATTATGGAGTTACCTTTTGGCACATTTCATTGTGTGGACAGACCTTATTCCTGGGGATTTGTACCCTCTAGTGAAGTGTTCCTCAGTGAGATTTTAGGTTTTGCCCAGTTTTCCCTTATGAAACTTGGGGCTCTTTTTTGTGTTTCTAATCTGAGATTTTTGTCTACTCTTCTTAATGATTTTAATGAGTTAGCTTCACTTTTCTACGGATTTCAGCTCTAAATAATACTGGTAGCATTGTTTCCTTTCTTTTTAAAAAGTCCCGCTGGGCGGTGGTGGTGGTGGTGATGGTGGTGGTGGTGGTGGTGGTGGTGGTGGTGGTGGTGGTGGTGCACGCCTTTAATCCCAGCACTCGGGAGGCAGAGCCAGGTGGATCTCTGTGAGTTCGAGGCCAGCCTGGGCTACCAAGTGAGTTCCAGGACAGGCTCCAAAGCTACACAGAGAAACCCTGTCTCGAAAAACCAAAAAAAAAAAAAAAAATTAAAAAATCATTTGTTACCGGTTCTCCTCTTGAGTAACTAAGACATGATTCTTTGACTCTTTGCTAGTTTTCTATTTATTAAAGACTAATATACCTTAGCATCTTCACAGGTTGCTTAGAAAACAAAGGAAAATGCTTTGGTTTTAGCAGACCATAACTACTATATTTCTAAATGACAAAGAAAAAAAAATACTGCAAAACAGGATTAGTGCAGATAGCTTAAGCTGGAAATCATTTTAAATGTTTCATGGCTACACTTTGTGCTAAATATAAAAATAATTGTGTTTCCCATGTGTTAGCATCAAAAGCTCTGGTTGGAAAACCACATGGTCTAACAAGTAGGTCACTATTGATGGTAAAACATGAGACAGGAAATGTCACAGTTAAGATTAGAGACCCAAGCAGTATGTCTCGCCATGCTTGCATTGGTCGTCCAAAGAACTAGAAGACTCAACAGGATATAACTAACTTTAGCCCGATTTGAAAGTATTAGCAAGGATAGCCTTTTAATGTCTTATTCTCATTTGTTTCTAGGTAGTGCACTTCTCCAGTTGGGCAAATAATTGAGCTGCTTAGGCTTGCACATTGACAGACTTCACAATGTCAATTAAAATGGTAGCCATTAGATTCTGTAAGTGTACACAGAGAGCTGTAATCAGCTGTCTACACTTACATGGATGGGTTCACTTGATGTTTGAGATTGTTAACAAGGATAATAGATTGTGAACAGTTCTCACGAGTTCTCTTCAAAGTCTCCCTTGTCTTCATATTTGAAAGTGTGGTAGTGTAGGCACATGGCAGGGGTGCTTTTAGGAAATCCAGCTATCATTTCTCTCCCTTTTGGGGCAATATGAGGAACATTTAGTATTTTTAAGTGGGAATTTTCACCACTGGAGATACCTGAGTTTTACAGAGACACTTGGATATTCTAAAATTTAAGCAAAAGGCTGAAGGGGAAGGGAGCAGTACTCTTCAGCCTTTGTTTTGATGAGAGATAATACTACATTTTTGAAGGCTCAAACCAAAATGGAACCTTAGATTCTGAGCATTGCCACTCCTTCATGCTACACTGAGCAGTTGAATACATGCCCAAAGAGCCTGTGGTTATTTGGACGAGTACATAGAGGCATGCCGTGATGACTGGATTTGGATCTGTCATTAGAGCCCTATTCATTCACTTCCAGCACAGAGTCCTTCACAAATATACCCTGGCTTACAGACTCACTGTACTTTGAGTGGAGAGCTTTATTGCTTGAATCTCAGAGGCCTCCCTAGGCTTGTGTTTTCAAAGGTTATTAATGCAGATTAAAACACTCTATTTTGTACTGGGATTATTTTGTGTAGGATATAACTTTGAAGAGGGTAGAGACGTAGAAGAAAATGTCAGTGGAATAAGTATTTTTTAAGTTTGTTATTTTAATGGGGTAGAATACAAACATAGCATTTACCATACTAACTTTTAAAGTATGCAGTTCATTGGTATTAAATACCTTTATAATGTGCAACTGTTAACACCATCAATCTCCAGAACTCGTTTTGTCTTGTACAACTAGAAATCTATACCCATTTAACAGTAACCGCCTATTCTTTCCTCCCCAGCACCCTGACAAGCACCATTCCCTACTTTTGTCTCTGTATTTTTGACTACTCCATCTCATTTTAGGTGGGACCATACAGTATTTGTCTCTTTGTGTGTCTGAGTTACATCATTTGGCACAATGGTCTCAGCAGCCGTGCATGCTATTCTGTACACAGACTCTTCCTCTTGAGGCTGAATAATATTCATAAATGAGAAAAATGTCTACAATATTTTTAGTTTGTATTCCTCCTCCAATGCCTGATCCAAGAAGAGTATGCTGGGGAATGCATTGGAAATACAGCCCTCGAGAATGAAAAATCTGGGAGTTGTTTCCTGTCAGCAGTAAAAAGACTGTTGGATTTTGATTGGAGAAAACACAGGAAGGATGACAACTAATGTGACAGCTGGCCCCTTTCTCCCTTTACGTGCCTGTTTTCATCCATCACAGTGTGAGCTGGTTGTGAGCTGTAGGGTCAGCTCCTTGTCTAGACCTGGGTCGGAGCACGTGAGGTGACAGGTTTGTGGAAACAGCCTAGAAAAGATCTAGGAGTGTCTGAAAGACAGTTTTGCTTTGAAATGGAAGCTTAGATTTTGCTTGCTCTTTCTAGTTTCAGGAATGCACGAATAATAAATATTTAAATCCTTATGTGTTTTATTGAGCCACTTGCCATCTTATATAATTAGTTACCTGTTTTGGCTTTCTACTATGAGATTTCTTTCTAAAGTCTATATAAATGACAAGATGGTCAGATGTCCTATTCTGCTTTGACCCAAGTCAAAATCCTGACCCCTGGCTCTGGCTCTGCCTCTGGCTGGAGGTGATGTAGAAGCCACCAGACTCCTTTCAGGGCCTTATGTTTCCTTTCTGAGAAAGGAACAAAAGCCTAGATCATTTCTATGGACATGTTCTGGTGTTAACAATGTAGTACTGTTCATCTCTTCAGCCTATTGACTGGCTTCCTTTCTGTAGTTAGGAAGATGTAAAATCTGGCTAGTAGCTTCTAATTGTAAGGGCAGTGCTCACTAGGTTACCAGCTGGTTGCTTAAATTAGTACTTGGGCTCATTGTTTTACCCATGTTACATTGAAGAACTCAATTAAATGTGTCTGATCACAAAAGAACCTTCTTTAATGCAAGAAAGCAAGACCATTTTTCACCTGACTTGAGTGGCTGGAGTTGGTGAGGTGTGGAGGGTTTAGTTTCATAGGAAAATGAAGAGCAGGAAATTCAAGATGCAAGCATGTAAGCAGAACCCAGTGAGGATTCACATAGTTAACTACTTCTGTCATTTCACGTATGAAATATAACACCAGTGCTTATAAGCCAACATTAGTACAAGAAATAGCACAAACAGAAAATCCATAAGAGCCACCCTATCACTGTCCTAGAGGACTAAAGGAAAGGTTATTACAGTTCTAAATGAGATGCAGCTCTTTAATGATTTATTGTAGTCTTTTGGATAGGCAGTATCAGTGGAACCTCTAAAGTAACCGAAAACACAACTTAGATTTTATTATATTTCTTTCTGCTAGCAAAATCTTTTTCAGAGAAATACTGAAAGTTACAGCAGTACCTGTTGCACAGACATAGACATAGCCAAGCAACTTAATTTCCTAAGAATGAATTATCCTCAGCTTCTGTGAAGGCCTCTAGTTAGGAGAGCAGTTAGTCTCTAGAAGGCATGAGAGGCTTTAGGATCTCTGGGGGTTCTCTAAAAACAAGAGGGATCATGATTTTGATGGGGGAAAATGTGGCCAGGTGGATTCTGAAGGTCATCTGTTGCTCCTGTTGTTCTTGATTTTAAAACCTACTAAGTTACTGTGTAAGGACTTTAAAACTGCTATATGTAGATATAACCAGATACTTCTGCCTAGAAATAATTTCTCTTACATGTTTATGACTGTCCTTTCTTGATACCAGTTTTGATCATCAGACCAGGTTGTCTGGCTTCTATCTAGCACATGACTTTGTCACTGTTTCCTGTGGTAATACACACTGGAGTTCTGCCCCCAGGCTGGCATGTGCAGAAAACCATGTTCAACGCAAAGAATCCAGGTGATAAAGACTCTAAATTTAGAAATCTTTTACTCCCCACATAATAAAATGCAATTTGTTTCTTCTTCCCATACAAAGTAGAGCTGTCCCGGAAAATGACTATGAAAAATGCATGACCCCATCGCATCCCTCCACTTGGAGCTGTTAAGGCTTCCCAATGCAATTTGTGTGTGCCAAATAGCTTCGCTTCGAAATAGGCTTCTTGACATTACCCAGCATTACTTCGAACATGGTGCTGATTCATCCAACTCCCAGAGTGGATTCACTCTTCTGAGTAACCACAGCAGAAACTCACCAAGTAACCCTCCTTGGTTATTCACTCAGGGCCTTCTGAAGGAAACATGACCTTAGAGATTATCCAGGAGCTTGTCAAGCATTCAGAAACTGAGAGTCAGCACAGGTCCATTGCTTCTTTTAATTTGAAGGTTGGATGTGACAACAGTGATAACCTAGATTCTAGTTTTCAGAGCAGAGTTTGCAAGGTTTACCAATGAAGGCATAAGAAAAAAATACTGAAATTTTAATCTTTATTCGTTCATTCATTCATTTACCATTGTGAGTGAGTGAGTGTGTGTGTGTGTGTGCATGTGTATGTGTGTGTCAGTGCCATAATGTGTGTATAGAGGTTAGAGGACAGCTTGTAGCAGTCCATTCTCTCTTTCTACCATTTGGCTTCTGGGGAATCAAACTCAAGTCACTGAACTTCTATACAAAACCTTTTTTTAAAGGTGACTGGCACCTTTATCCACTGAGCTAGCTCATAGACCCCAATTCACTTTTAGCCCACCAAAATAATGAAAATTAAAGAACATGTAGATGAGTTGACATTTGCCCTTTCCCATATATGTTAAGTGAGGGGAGGGTGCTAAGGGAGGACTTTCCCTGGACATGTAGATCTCGACGTTATCCCTCATCTGCTTGCAGGATGGTGTGCTGGATTTATACAGTACACCTAAGTTAACCTGTACAATATGAAATACTCCAACTGTATGAAATGGTAGTAACAGTAGAACAAGTCCAGTAGTTTTATCATATCAAAAAGAAATTATATAAAAAATAAAAACCGCCAGGCGGTGGTGGCGCACGCCTTTAATCCCAGCACTCGGGAGGCAGAGGCAGGCGAATCTTTGTGAGTTCGAGGCCAGCCTGGGCTACAGCGCGAGATCCAGGAAAGGTGCACACAGAGAAACCCTGTCTCGAAAAACCAAAAAAAATAAAAAAATAAAATAAAATAAAATAAAAAAATAAGGGGTTGAGGATTTAGCTCAGTGGTAGAGCGCTTGCCTAGCAAGTGCAAGGCCCTGGGTTCGGTCCTCAGCTTCATAAATAAATAAGTAAATAAATAAATTAAAACAATAATAAAAAAAAACCCAGAGCCAGGTGAGGTGGTACATACCTTTAATCCCAGCACTCTGGAGGCAGAGATTGGTGGATCTCTCCGAGTTCTAGGCCAGCCTGGTCTACATAGCCAGTTCCAGACCAGCCAAGACTACATAGTAGGACTTTGTCTGAAAGGAAGGAAGGAAGGAAGGAAGGAAGGAAGGGAGGGAGGGAGGGAGGGAGGGAGGGAGGGAGGGAGGAAGGAAGGAAGGAAGGAAGGAAGGAAGGACCAATATGAAATATAACTGAAGATGTTACATTTTGTGCAAGCACCAATAAGCAATACAAAAATGGAAATGACACTTTGTTCTAAGATAAGCTGCTTGCTATCCAAATTATTAGCTAAAAATGATAACAATCCAATCATATTTTATAAATTGATTCTCACACCTCAAAACTGACTTAACTAATTGAAATACAGATCTGTACCCACTATCATTAAGAATGAACATAATGGAATTAAATGTATACTTTGCCTTGAGGCACTTCTGATGATAATATGAAGATGTCATTAGAAAAACATGGGCTCTTTTCAACTTAATGTAATTTTTAAAATAATGCTTAATTCAGGGAATAATTTGAGGGGGCTTCTTGTTGTTGTCGTCATTTGGTGTCATGGGTTTATCCTGGGCCTTGAACATGTTAGACACATGCCTTCTCACTGAGCTGAATCTTTAGTCCATCACAGTGAATTTTAATAAAATTTCATTAAACTAAATGATATGGTTTTGAATCCTCCCCTGATCCTTCTTTTATTTGCAAAACTAGAGAAACTACTTATCTTTTGGACACACTTGTTGCCTCCTTGTTCTTGTCCTGACATAAGATGAAGTGAGATGTTGAAAAGTATTATCTAAAATGGGTGTTTCTTTGTCAGAAGGTGTTGTTGAAGGAATTTGAGAAGATGCCTCTGAAATCCCAAAGAAACAAATTCTGTAGGAGACCAGATGACATAGGGTCAAAATATGTGGAAGGTATGAGATCTTACCTCCCGCACTGGCTGTTTTCATCATAGATGAAATATGCTAAGAGCTTCCTGTTCATAAGCCACCACTGAAGAATCCCTCACAGTCAATGAAAAATGTCATCCGAAGAACAACTGAGTGGTGTTTCCTCTTAAGCAGCTGCTGCTTTGAGAAAGATGCCAGGATGAAGTGACAAGAGATAGGTTGTTCACTGCGCCACTGTGAGCAACAAGTGTGGCCCGGTGTTGAGAGTGGGTACACAGAATGTCATGGGACATTACTAATAAGGTTAGTTTTATAAAAAAAAAAAAAAAAAACTTTCCTCCACTGTGTAGGAGAAGCCATACGATATTGACAGTTCATGAAAATCTCCTGTACCTCATGGAGATTTGCTGATTGTCTTCTTGAAACATCTGTAAGAGTGGTCAAACTTACAGATAAGTTATATTTATTTTTTTCTTTTTATTAAAAAAAAAAAAAACGAAAGTGCCCTGCATTTTTGTGATAATATACTACTTTACTACGATGCTACCTAGCAGAGAGATGGGGGAGGAGCGTGGCAGCAAATCTGTCCTTTTAAGATAAGTGTGCGTTCTAAGACTAACCAAGAAAATAAACACTATTCTAGACAGAATAGTATGAAAATAGTGTCTGGGAATGTTTATCTTATGTGTGGTTTTATTGCTTAAAACTATGATAAACATTAAAGCCCACATATTATAATAAAAAATTGAACTTAGAGCTACACTTCCAAATTAATATGTCATGAATAATTAAATATAAATTTTCAAAGGTATCAAAGCACATTCAGTCATATTCTTCTTGGTAAATGATCCTTTAGGATGATAAAAAGTTTTATGTTCAGCTATATTAAAATAAATATTTTTTTCTTTTTTATTGAAAATAGATTCTTCTCTCATACAATACATCCCAACCACAGTTTCCCCTCCCTCCACTCCTCCTAGGTCCCCCACAACCTCCCCTCTTCCCCAGATCCACTCTCCCTCCATATCCTCTTCAGAAAAGAGATGACAGCCAAACAGGACAAAACAAGATATGGTAAGACAAGGCAAAAGCTCTCACATCAAGGCTGGACAAAGCAACCCAATAGGAGGAAAGGAGTCTCAAAAGCAGGCAAAAGAGTCAGAGACACACCCGCTCCCACTGTTAGGAGTCCCACAAAAACACCACACTAACAGCTGTAACATACACAGAGGACCTGGTGCAGACCCATGCAGGCCCCATGCTTGCCCTTTCAGTCTCTGTGAGCCCATATGAGCCCTGCTTAGTTGATTCAGTGGGCCACAGTCACCTGGTCTCCTATCCCCTTTGACTCCTACAGTCTTTCTTCTTGCCTCTTCTGAGGTGAGGGACCCGATGGAGACCTCCAACTTAGAGTCTTTCTCTCTGCATAATGTCTGACTGTGGGTCTCTGTACCCACTTCTGTCTGTTGCTAGAGGAAGCCTCTCTGATGGTGAGTGGACAAGGCATCGATCCTATGTCTTTGGGCTATCTAGTCTCCTGTTCCTGGTCATCCAGGCAGTGTAGGGCATGATCTCCCTCTCATGGCGTGGGCCTCAAGTTAACCATCGTTTGTTTTGTATTCACCTCATGCTTTGTGATTCTGATGTGTAGCACAGCATGTGTATCTGTGTGTAGACACAGCACACATATCCCAAAGGTTCTCAGTGTTGAAATTCATGATCCAAATCATTTTCTGAACTGCTGCTTTAGACTAAAGGGACAGGGAAGAATCATAGATTGCTTTAGAACAATAGAAGATGCACACCCTCTTCTCATGAAAAATTACATGCAGATTCTGAGAAATAAAAATTTGTCCAGAATTTCAGGGTGTTCACATGCCAATTGATGGCTGTTGTCATGGACTCCCGTTAACACCCCCACATGAGGACAGGGATGTCCTAAGGACTTAAGTGACTTCCATAGGGTCAGAGAGTGACACAAAGAGGACATGAATGTCCTAAGGTCTTATGTGACTTGCAGAGGGTCACAGAGTGACATAAACTAATCTTTCAATCAAGTATGTGTGCTTTTGCAGGCTTTGGTCTGTTTCCCAAAGATGCATAAATGCAACAGGACTCTCAAACTCTACCCCTGAAGTTTACAAGTCTATTGGGGACTCAAGTACTCATTAATACAATTTATGTTTAGAAGAAACTTATTTTTATCTTGATCAGTATCAGCTGACACCAACCATATGTGAGTTTTATGCTGGAAACTCCATAGGAAATAAAAATGATAATATTCCCCTAGAGAAAGTCAGATCCCAATTTCTTGCTTGGGTGTCCAATGCTATTTCTAATACACTTTTTATATTGCTGAGCCTTGTGGCCCCTCTCACTGGGTTATGTGGCTGTGGTTTGTCTGTACACTAAATGATGTTTTAGTAAAGAAAGGTAAAGCTGAGGGTGATGGCTCTTCACATTTCTGAACAACCTAGAGCTCTCTCTTTGGTTGGTGAGCCTGTGGGATAAAGAATCGAACCTTAGATAAATTGGCAGATGGAAGAACACAAGGAGTACTAAAATAAGGATAGAATTTTATAGGCTTCATGATCTTCTTCCCCAAAGGCCTCAATCCATGTGATAAGGTAGTAGAACAAATGCCTACTGAGTCTGAATTTATCACTGTTTTTTAAAGACCTGACAAGATTAAAGTAAATTAATTTTTTTGGCTGCCCTGGTCGTAGTTGGTAGTATTCCTGAAGGTGATATGAAGTTTTTTCCTATAAATATTGGACTCTGCATAGGGGCTAAAAATAAGCACAGCAGCATGGAGAAACGGGCAAACATTATTGATCTGTGTTAGGACTATTTCTGCTTTAATGTTTGCAAAAGCACAGCGCAGCTTGGCAACCTATTTATAGAGAGCAGATACTCACTGCTATATAGAGATGATAAAAACAAGGTGGGTCCTCAGGTAGATTTGAGGTTATATCGGGAAGTAGAATCAGAAGGGATCTCCTTTAGAATAAGTGAAAAGGGTGTATCCATGATATTTCTGTGGAACGAAGAGCCTAGAGTTGAGAGCCTTATTGATGGACATGCTTCCCCTCCACAGTGTGTGCCACCTCCGATTGTCATTTGCTCTTAACGGCTGCAAGTCAGCTTCCCCCAACCACCCTTGTCCCATGAACAAGGGCTAAAACCAACACGATCACCTCCAAGAACCCTCTGCCCTTTCTTCTTTGTAGCAAATGCTAGCTCCCCAGTGGTATTTACCATGTTTATATGCACATGTGGGTATAAATGTGTGCGTGTCACATTTGTGAAAACCTGTGTACAGTACAAATGCAATGTTGAATCTTCCTTTGACATTTAATTCTCCATCTATTTTTTTGTAAATAGTTAGAATTTTTTGCTCCACTCCTCTGCTACTAGAGCGCTCTCTCTCTCTCTCTCTCTCTCTCTCTCTCTCTCTCTCTCTCTCTCTGTCTCTCTCTGTCTCTCTCTCTCTCTCTCCAGTACCCTTAACTACTTATTCTTCTAGTTTCCCACCCCACTCACCAACTTTCCCTCTCTGGGACTTTTTTTTCCTTTTAGTCCAATTGTCCATTCAATTCAAGAAGCGTTTTTTTGTGAATGCAAGGTGCCTGCTAGGTTCCAAGCCTAAGGAGATAAATAAGATGGGATCTCTGCTCCCCAGTCCCTCCGTCTAGTGGGACTTGCCGTCATTGTTCAGCTCTCTGCTCTACTCTGATTACCGATTGTTCCCTCCAGGCAGTTTCTTCCAGCACGCTCCATTGTAGCCAAAGCTAAGCACGGACCTGATGGAAGTTAACTCCATCTTAACTCCTGAGACTGTCTGATTTACAAACTGGCTCTTAGAAAGAAGCTCACCCAGCCTGGAAAAAAAAAAATGGTACAAATAGTCATGAATTCTGTGTACGTGAAACACAGCACAGGGAGGGAGACTAATGGGCCCAGCCACCTCTGAATATCTGAATGATGCTGTTTAACCTGAGGGAAAGTTGTCCAGGCTCCAGCAAATGGTTTCTTGACAGTCCCCTCTTAGGGCCAATGCAGCAGTGGAGCACTGAAATAACTAATCATCTTCACATTCATTAAAGACAACAAACCCTGACTAACCATAGTAACGACTGACTCCAGTTCGGAGCTGGTGAAATTGCTTTTCTTGTCTATGCCCATCTCTTTTGTTTGGGTATTTTATGTATACAAGCGTCTTTGCCCAAATGAATGTAATGAACAACATGCTTCTTTCAGTGAGAGAGCCACCAAGAAGAGAGACAGGCAGGTATATGTTTCCTCGTCACAAAACTATGCAAGTTGTCTGGAGGCCAGGCTTAAGCAGTGAGGAAGGAACTTGAAAACAAGCATTTAAATATAACTCTCATTTCCATTGCTTAGTCTTCTGATAATCAGCAGACAAATGATATTAGGGCTGAGATAATGCAAGATCTTTTCCCCTAAAGGCCATGTGGTATGGCTGGAATTCTTAACCAGTTTCATCACTCGCCACGGAGTTAACATCTTCTTGGTGGCTGGGTTGGTTTCCGAGCTTCATTCTTTAAATCCTTATGTGCCATGTCATTCTTCAAAAACTATTCAGTTCCTCCTCAATCTCCCCATTTCCTACTCTGTGTCCTCTGGAATGTGTCGCTATGTGCAGTGTCCATTCTGTAGTGTTCTAATTGGCATACAGCCAAATGATTACAGCTAGACAGCTGTAATGAGTCTCATATAAAAGGATTCATTCTTGTCTTTTCCAAGTACAGTGGTGCTATGAGACCTGTAGATCTAACACATCAAAATGACCCTCATCCTCTCTCTCTCTCTCTCTCTCTCTCTCTCTCTCTCTCTCTCTCTCTCTCTCTCTGTGTGTGTGTGTGTGTGTGTGTGTGTGTGTGTGTGTGTGTGTGTGTACGCATATATATATTTGCTGGGACCAAACTCACCATGATTTATTTGTATTTTTCTGAGCACTCTGGGTACTGGTTGATATAAAGAAGAGATTCTACGGTGAGAAAAAGTGGAGGCAAAGCAGCCAGCAGCATCACTGCTGTAGTTCAGACTTGATCCTGGTCTGGGTAAGGCGACAACAGCAGGGGATGGTGAGAAAGGATTTCAGTGGAGCAGAACAAAGAAGACTTGTGATAGGTTTGATATGTGGGGTGAAGAATAGAAAGGAAGCCAAGAGGACCCCAAGTTTTAGGCCTAAGCAACTAGGCATATGGTGGTAGGGTGGGAGAGCCAGGGTTTGTGAGTGTCACTCAAGCCATGTTAAGTTGTAGTACTTTATGAACAGCAGCAAAGCTCAGGTTTCTACATAATGTATGTCCAAAGACTTTAGCTAGGATATCTGAACAGAAAGAAGCATCATCTCTCTGACCCATTATTGTAAGATAGCAAGAATATAACCTAACTGCCAAATTTCTACTTGCCTTGTCAAACAATATCAAAAGGCCTCTAGCAGGCTGTCTGTAGGGCTTTTTTTTTTTAATAATCTGTATTTTCTTGTTTTTAATGTTTTCAACAATGAGCATGTATTAGTATTTTTATAACAAGATTGACTTTATCTTTATATATTTTTAATTGAAATAGAATTACATACACCATAGGGCTTTTTAAGAGGACCACTTGAGAGACATGAGTCAGCACCTCATTTACTCAAGGATGCTTATAAATTCCTGTGTCCTGCCCTGCTAGTGAAGGTGCTCCAAAGGTCTCTTGCTTGCTGAGTGATCTTGTGAAGTGAATTGTCTCAGCAGCATCTGCTTCTCCTACATTCTTCCTGTTCCTCCTTCTGGTGGGAGGACTGGGGCTGTTCTGTTTAATCTGAGGGTTTAGAATTATTGAGAGATCCGACATCCTTTGGCTCTGCTGACATCTAACTCAGTGACTAAGTCATTTAGTCCACCCAGACCAATGGACTCTGCAGCCTAGAGCTAACTAACCATCACGCCACTTTAGTTGATCCATGCCCTAGAGCTGATTCTCCTATTAGTGAGAAGCAGTGTAAGAGAGCAGGCATTTGGAGGTGGGAGCCTAGGAACCATGTTTCCAAGAGGTTCTTGGGGAAGCTACAGAGAAAGAAAGACTGATGAGGGAGCTGTGCTGCAGGGGAACAGGAGTAGCACAATCAAGGTTGCTTAAATGATGTTAAAGGTCTCTTTCAACTCGTTAGTGAGAATTTAACTTGTGATCATAAATATTAAAAGACACATAACAGCCTTTTGAAAACTGAGCTTTAGCCCTACTTTAAGGTATTATTACTATTTTGCTTTGTTACCATAATTTGGCTTTGATGGGACAGACAGATATCTACCCTCTACGGTACATCAGTAGTAGGTGAGTGCTCTAGGAAGAAAGGAAAAAGGACAATGCCTTATTTGTTATAGCTTCAGCATTGAGAGTCTTATAGTAATAGATGCTCAGTATATTTGTTGAATGAATAAGTTATCCAATATATGCGACTTCTAGAAAAGTCTACCATATGGAAACAAATAACATGTTTTGAAATTACTTCTTTCTTTGAGGCCACCTTGAAGTAGCCAGGTACCAGAGTACCATAGACCCAGGTCAGCTTAAGAGACATTACTGTAGTGACTGGATAGGATGGTGACCTTGTCATGGAGGGAGGTAAATTGGTGGCTTGGAATAGGTTAAGTGTGGATCTAATCAGAATGTCAGGGAGAGAGTAGGCTGGGGGAACAAGGATGGGGTTTGAAACTCAGAAGCACAAGATGCAGGACTTTGCCATGTAAACATACTCCATGCCTCCAAGGGGCAGGGTACTTCGGAAGTTGTCCTGGGCTAGATGGCTCTAATGGATTCACTGAAAGCTGGTTAGGGCATTAATTGCCACACAAATGGGCACTGTGTAAGGAAAAAGAACTCTGCCATCTGGAAGGGGGAAGAAAAAGGATATGTCTTCTGCATCATCTTATTAAATAAGAACTTCCTATGCAGTTGGCAATATTTTGTTTTTGCCCCAGCTGAGTCCCATAGTGTACAGACTTGCCAGTATTTCAGGATCAATATAAAAATTCCTGTTGTTTTGCTGACTTAGGTATTCACTGAAGGATTGTGTGGGAGGCAGACCTGAAAAGCAATTATGTGGAAGTACAGTATGCTGTGTCTCCTTGAGGGCTGCTGAGGAGAAGCTTGCAAGGAGCCTCTGGGAATTCGGCATGTATGCTTTAGTCCCAATATCTTATGCATGTGCTGATATTCCTCCAGTTCTCTATCAAAGGTTTTCATTGGCTTGTTTATTGTTGTTGTTGTTGTTGTCCATGAGTGCATGTGTGCATCCATGCATGTGCTGTAGCACACATGTGGAAATCAGGGGACAACTTGCAGGAGTCATTTCTCTCCTACCATGGAGTCTGAGGATCCAACTGGAGTCATCAGACTTGGTGGCAGCAAGTGCTCTTACCCCCTGAGCCAGCCTGCCAGCCTGCTTTTCACTCTGCTCAATCACTTGGAGCTTCTTCAGGTAGCTCCATGGATATCTGAGGGCTTTCCTCTCTCTTCCAATGAATTTTTACAGTCTCCCAGTTGGTTCTGACATGGTCGAAGGATTGACAGGGAGGGTGGGAGTGGTGCAAAGGAAAGAGTGAGATTTCTGTCATTTAAATGATGGATTTCAGCAGATTATTATTATGATCGTCTTCCAAAACACCTGTCTGTGCTTCTTGGTGATAGTGATGCTAGAGTCTGGTCAACTCCCCGAGAGTCAAGCCTATACTGTCAGCTTAGTCAATCTGATATATCAAATGGGCAAAGGCATTATGGCTGACCTAACAGAATTTCTCAAGAGAGCAGGAGAGGAAAGATTCTAGGAGAGAAGGAAGTATCTGAATTATCCTTTGCCTGGCTTGGGCTTTAGAGCATTCATACAGGTTCCTTCTCCAGCCTGCTCCAGACTTTCTCCCACCTCATATCCCTGTCCGTTCTGCCTAGTGTGAGAAAGTGCATTGGTTTATTTCCACCTGCTG
>CABHPP010110621.1:14876-28364 GCA_902168425.1 Peromyscus attwateri
CACAGCCTTCTGCCCACACTCATGAGTTCAGTACACACCTGAATCTTTCAAAGGCCAGTCACAGGATTCACTGGATCAGGCAGCATGCATCTTCACTATTGGAATACAGCTCTCTGCTCACCCGACTCCTCTTCTGTGCAGCAAGCATGGCCCTAGGAGCCACAGTAGACAGAGGTCCTGCTGTTTCAAAAGAAACCTGGAATGATTGGAGACTTCAACCATTCCCGAACAGAGGGAGGCTTCATACTGAACTATTTCTACTTTAACAGTTTTAACACTTTATAGTGCATAAATGTCATGTAAGGCTATATAACATATGCATTGATGCAAGTATATCTATCTAGCCAGATATGTTATAATCTTCTAGAGGAATTACAAATGACAGTATTCTTTAAATCCCATCAACACTTAGCATTTTGTCACTTAGCAAACATTTTAAAAACAAAAATAATAAATAATAAAATCTCTAATTCTGCAAAAATGGACTGATTCCATATTTTGTCTGCCTCCCCCTTATATTTTTAAAAATTCCTAGACATAGCACCATAAGAAAACAGGAGAACTTTGAAAGGTGGGAAAATATGGGCTTCCTGGGGACATCAGGACTTAAGGAATGTGTGGTTGTATGCACTCTACATTTCCTTATTACTTTTTGCAGATAAAAGACGAAGTGCTGTATAATCCTGCAATCTGGCTATGTCAATAGATAGCTATAAAAGAAATCCCTTTCTTTCTAGTGCCTATAATTTGAAGTGTATTCCCTGCTTTTTCTTTTAGCAATTTGAGGGGATGGGGTCTTATGTTGAGTTCCTTGATCCATTTGAAGTTGAGTTTTGTAAAGGGTGAGATTAAAGCATCTAATTACTGTCTTCTAAAAGCCATCCAAGCTGACTGGCACCATTTTTTGACATTGGTCTTTTCTCCAATATGTAATTTCATCATTTTTGTTAAAAAAATGGTAGTTTTGAGCACAGGTCTATGTCACCTAGGTTGTTTTAATGTTTACTTTTGAATGGGAAAGAGACAAATTTATTGAGAAACTACTAAGCACTTGATACTTCATATATTATCACATTTAATACTCACAATGGCCTGGCAGGTATTATTATCTCTAATTTCCAGACATAAGATCCATTTGGTATTGGTAATATTTTGCTTCTACTGGGGCCTACATGGTAGATATGGCTAAGTCCCAGACTTGATGAAAACGGTCATTTCCAAAGTTCTCTCCACTAACATAGCACATATTTGGTTATGTATCTTAAATTTTGGAAATTACCAGAACCAGTCACTGGTTCCCAGGTGGTGCGCTCCTGAGCATTGCATTCTTCTCACTGGCCCTCTGTTTGGCTCTCCTGTTGTTAAACCAAGTCTGAAAGCAGAGGAGAACAGGAAATGTCTCAGCATGCTGGGCACTTTGATGCAAAGAGGCACATCATCAGGACACTGGCATTCTGAACTGCACAGCAGCAGCTGTTTTCCAAATGCTCAGCCACCCAGGGCAGAAGCAGGCAGGGTGTGCTCCACCAAGGACTTCAAGTACTTTATTGAAGAAGAATAGAAAGAGTGGCCAGTCTTGTCTTGTTCTTGATTTTAGCAGAAATGATTTCAGTTTTTCTCCATTTATCATGATGTTTGTTGTGGACTTGTAGTGTGTGTGTGTGTGTGTGTGTGTGTGTGTGTGTGTGTGTGCTGCATATGTGAGTGTATTCTTACAAAGTATATTAACAAATGATTTTCCCTTAACCCAGTTGCAACATCTGTAGGATTATCACCCTATTTATAATGCCAATGTAATTCTGTAGCTATCAAATAGGAAAGGTAGAAGTTTTGCAGAAAAACCTTGACTTTACAAATTTAAACTTAAGGTTCACATAATCTTTGTTTTAATAACAATTGTGACCTCAAACCATCTGACAGGGGCCTTATATATTGTCATTATTAGGTTGAGTTATGTTCCCTCTATCCCTAGATTCTCCAGGACTTCTATCATGAAGAGATGTTGGATTTTCTTAAAGGCATTTTTGGCATCTAATGAGTTGATTATGAGGTTTCTGTCCTTGAGTCTCTGTGGTGGATTAAATCTACTGATTTACACTTATCGAACCATTCCTGCTTCTCTGGGATGAAGTCAAATTATCTTTTGGACGTGGTCTTGAATTTGGTTTGCAAACATTTTAATGGAAATTTTTGTGTTTATGTTCATCAGAGAGATTGGCCTATATACTTTTCTTTTTTGTTGGGTTTTTGACTGGTTTTGGTATCAGCTAAATGCTAGCATAGTAAAACAAATTTGAAAGTGTTCCTTCCTTTTCTATTTTATAGAACAATTTGAGGAGTATTAGTGTTAATTCTTCTTTGAAAGTCTGGTGGAATTCTGTGCTGAATCTATCTGGCCTGGGTGTTTTTAGTTGGGAGAGTCTTTCTAATTTTGTTTTTTACTTTTTATGATATGATGTTGTAGAAATTCTTTTAAAAATCTTTAAGTACCATATGAGATCACAGCTGAAAACAACAGTATGACATGATTACTGACCTGAAGACATTCTATTGCCACTGCTTGTTGTTTGCCCTGGAGTTTCCCAGTATAGGGATTTTTCTGATGAGGTCCTGGAGCATAGAACATGTTTCTTTGAGCTCTTTTTTTCTTTCTTTAATTTTTTCATTCATTTTTATTTTCTTTCAGATTTAATTTTTAATGTTAATATTTCCTGATTTTTGTTAATTCTTTGGAAATCCCCACTAGTTTTCTATAGTCTGAGCTAAGATTTTCTTGGCCATTGTGCTAGGAGCAGAAGGAGTTTCATTTTTGTGGGTTTTTAAAAAACCTTTTCTTCATTATTTGAGAATTTTCATCATGCATATAGTTCATTTTGATCAAAACTTTCCTCCCTTCTACCCTTATCATCCCACAACTTTCCCTCCCAACTTTATGTCTTCTAAGAAAACAAAACTCTGTGTTCACTTAGTGTCCACATAGGTATGTGCCTGAGTGTAGGATATCTACTGGAGCATGAGTATCCTTTCAGGGGCCTCATCCCTGAAGAAAACTTGACTCCCACTCTCCTAAAAGCCATACATTACCAATAGCTTCTCAGCTAAGGGTGAGACTTCATAAGTTCCTCTCCCACCCTTATGGGATTTTGTCTGGTCCGGTTTTGCGTGGTGTCTGCAGACATAGACACGGTGACTTCATGTGTGTAATGGCACAGTCTGTCTGTCAAATACTGTCCACTACTTCCTGCCCTTCCATTATTTCTTCCCCTCCCAACAAATAAAGAAAAATTGAAGAAACATCTTGCATTCTATGTGATTGCAATGGAATAAAAGCTGTATATTAACAGCAATAGAAACTACAGAAAAGAGCACAAACTTCTGGAGATTAAATAGCACACTATCAAGTAATAATTAGATTAAAGAATCAAGAAGGAAAGATTTCTAGAACTAAATGAAAATTAAAAATGCCAAAATTTATGGGACATAATTAAAGCAAACCTGAGAAAAAATATAGGACTATATCACAAATTTGAGAGAGCTTAAACTAGTAATTAAAGATACATCCAAAGGCCTTGAACAAACAAGAAACAATACATCCCAAACATTGGCAGGATGACAATCAAAATCAGGGCTGAAATCAATGAACTAGAAACAAAATATGCAAAGAATCATGAAACAAAGAGTTGGTTCCTTGAAAAGATAAGAAGACAAATTATAAGCTAAACTAACCAATTTAACTGAAAGCTCCTAACCAATATAATGAGAGTTGAAAGGAGATATTAAAACAGCATGGCCTAGTTCGGTCCCATACAGGTTCCTCAGCTGTCAATCCAGAGTCTGTGAGCTCCAGCTAGCTACGGCCAGCTGTCTCTGTGGATTTCCCCATCATGATCTTGACCTCTTTGCTCACATAATCGCTCCTCCCTCTCTTCAACTGGACTCTTAGAGTCTTAGCTGGGTTCATCTTGATAGAGGGAGACATTATGGGGTTAGGGAGAAACCTGGTGCTAGGGATTTCATAGCCATATGATAAACTCTTAGACTACAAACTATCTTGTGTTACACCTACAGACTACTAACTAGCTTTATACTCCTATATATCGGCATTTTGCTAGGGAAATTCCCAGGAATCCACAAGGATGACTCCAGATTAGACTACTAGCAATAGCAGAGAGGGTGCCTGAACTGGCCTACCCTGATGATCAGATTGGTGAATACCCTAACTGTCATCATAGAACCTTCATCCAGTAACTGATGGAAACAGATGCAAAGATCCGCAACCAAGCACCAGGCTGAGCTCCAGGAGCCAGTTGAAGAGAGGGAAGAGGGATTATATGAGCAAGGTGGGAGTCAAGATCATAATGGGGAAATCTACAGAGACACCTGAACCAAGTTCGTGGAAACTCACAAATTTTAGACCGACAGCTGTGGAACCTGCATGGGACTGGATTAGGCCCTCTGCATAGGGGGGCAGTTGTGTATTTTGGTCTGTTTGAGGGGTCCCTGACAGTGGCATCAGGATCTATCCCTGGTGCGTGAGGTGGCTTTTTTGAGCCCATTATCTATCTTGCTCACCCTTGATGTAGGGGAGAGGGGCTTGGACCTACCTCAACTGAATGTACCAGGCTTTGCTGACTCCTCATGGGAGGCCTTACTCTTTTGGAGGAGGAGATGGGAATTAGGGAGGAGATGCTTAGGGGAGCAGGAGAAGGGATGAGAGGGGCATCTGTGGTTGGCATGTAAAATGATTAATAAATAAATATAAAAAGGTATCTCTTTCCTTGCTCTCCCTCTCTGTTCTGCCCGCCCCCCAGCTCGACCACCCGGTTCCCTCATGTTCTCTTGTCAGCTCCCCTATGCTCCCAATTTACTCAGGAGATCTTGTCTATGTCCCCTTCCTACAGTGATCCATGCAAGTCTCTATCAAGGTCCTCCTACCTAGCTTCTCTGGGGTTGCTGAACTAGGCCCTCTGAATGTGGCTTGGGCAGTATGTGGGACCACTGTAAATGAACCTTGATTAGACATTATTTTTTACTCTTAGTTACTCCTTGTAACTCTTAGTTACTCCTTGTAACTAGTACCAAGAGCAGATGAATAACTCCATTGATAGTAGAAGAGATTTGATAACAATGTATTGACCTTTGTCCTTGGAATTAGATTTAATATCATACATATATCATCTCTAAGTCTCACATTTTATATATGTTATATAGCATACTCAGAGCTTTGTAACTCTCTTAGTCCTTCATACTTTTATCACCATTCTGGAAGAAACATCCAGCTATCTTAATCTTTATACACAAATCCTTTTTGCTCAAAATATTTTTATTCTTCTATCCTTCTAACATTTATTTTTCCTCCTTCCTGGTTACCTTTAATTTTATTTTTCATATCATGAGATACAGTAACAAAACTTTACCATCTGTTGTGAGAATTTTCTCCCTGACGGGACTAAGCAATAGAAGACTCATCTTAATTAGGGGATGTGCCAGTTCCTGGGGAGAGCATCTCAGAATATATATATATATATGGTGGAGAATGTGAGCTGAGTGCTAACTTGGATTTGTCTCATTGTGTTCCTGAATGTGGATGCACTGTGACCAGATGCTTCAAACTCCTGGTGTCTTTACTTCCCATCTATGACGGACTGAATTCATGAAATGTGAGCTGAATAAGCTATTTCTCTCTTAACTGCATTTTATCCATGCATTTTATCACAACAGCAAAAGAAAGCAAGATAGGAACTTATGAAGACATCACCATTGTCTGTAAGACAGAAAATATCAAAATTAGAGGAAAATGTGTCATTCAGTTAAATATTATGTAAGGTAGGTGTGGAAACAGTTAATGAATGACATAAATGAAGGTGAAGGAGTCAGTGAAAGGGAAGAAATAGAAGCCTCCCTGACCAACAACTCATGAAGAACCTCACACAGGGGACTGGGAATTTTGTTTGAGGAACAAAGACTGCTACATATAGCATCATCTGGCTGTGCAGGACACCTCTCTTCTCACTATTTTTAACACACCTGTACACACACACACACACACACACACACACACACACACGCACACGCGCACACGCACACGCGCACACACACACACAGTATTTTATTTTTGAAGATTTATTTTATCCTTTAATTGTGTTGTGGCTAATGTTTTCCTGCCTGGCCCACAGTCAGGATAAATCTTTTTCACCTGCCAGTCCCACAGCCGCTCAGACCCAACCAAGGAAACACAGAGACTTCTATTGCTTATAAACTGTATGGCCGTGGCAGGCTTCTTGCTAACTGTCCTTATATCTTAAGTTATCCATTTCCATACCTCTATACCTTGCCACATGGCTCATGGCTTACCAGCATCTTTACATGCTGCTTGTCCTGGCGGTTGCTGGCTGGCAGGCTGGCTGGCCGTCTCCTTCTGCCTTCCTGCTCTTTTAATTCTCTCTGTTAGTCCCGCCTACTTCCTGCCTAGCCACTGGCCAATCAGTGCTTTATTAGCAACACATTTGCCATACAGAACATCCCACAGCATTGTGTATTATCTGTATCTCCTTTGTTCCCCTGTCCCCCAGTGCCTATCCTTACTGGAACCTTTCTACCCCACTGTTTGTCCTCTCTGCTTTCACAAACTTAAGACATTCCCCCCTGCTGTGGGATGTTCTGTATTGCAAATGTGTTGCTCTGGTTGGTTGATAAATAAAACACTGATTGGCCAGTAGCCAGGCAGGAAGTATAGGCAGGACAAAGAGAAAGGAGAATTCTGGGAACAGGAAGGTGGGGGGGGGGCGGAGGTGGGGGACACGACACTTCCAGCCGCCGTGAGGAGAAGCAACATGTAAAGATACCAGTAAGCCACAAGCCACGTGGCAACTTATAGATTAATAGAAATGGGTTAATTTAAGATATAAGAACATTTAGCAAGAAGCTTGCTACGGCCATACAGTTTGTAAGCAATATAAGTGTCTGTGTGTTTATTTTATAAGTGGGCTATCGGACTGCCGGGGCTTGGCGGGACTGGAGAAAAATCTCAAGCTACACCCCCCAATGATCTTTTTCTAGTTCAGTGACTTCTACAGCTGCTCTATATTAAATTTATCAAACAAAGGTTTGAAGCCGGGCTCAATACATAAGAGAGCATATGAGACATTTGTCTCTGGGCCTGGGTTACTTCATCCAGCATACCTTTTACAGTTCTACCAATTTTACTTGCTTATTTAATAATTTCAATTTTATTTACAGTTGAATTGAATTCCATTGTGTTTGCCCACAATATTCTCATTATTCATTCATCTGTTGGTGGATTTGTAGGCTCATTCCATTTTCTAGCTTTTGTGACTAAAGTATTAATGAACATAGAGGATCAAGCATCTCAGGAGTAGGGTAGAGATTCCTTTGATTATAATACCAGGAGTGGTATAGTGGGGTCATATGGTATATATATTTCTAGCTGAAAAATTATATGGCTGTTTTGTCTGTGTATATATATATATATATATATATATATATATATATATATATATATATATACCACATATGTGCCTGGTGTCAACAGAAGCCAGAAGAGGGCATCAAGTTTCCTGGAACTGGAGTTACAGATAGTTGTAAGCAACCATGTTGGTGCTGGAAATCAAACCTGGATTCTCTTAACCAATGAGCCATCTCTCCAGTCCTACATAATTCTAGGCTTTTGAGGAAACTCTCATTGATTTCCATAATGGCTACATAAGTCTACACTCCCACTAACAGTGAATAAGTGTTCACTACTGATGTTTCTCTAAACTAACATGGCACCAAACTGTAGTATAAATATTTGTGTTTACATCCAAATATAAGTGTTAGTCTCATCTATAATAGAAGAAACTTCACTTGTAGCTAACAGCAGTGATTGATCATGGTTCTACAAAATGCTTAGAATAAATTACAATTGAGTTCTCAGCCCTATAGGACATTTATGCCATTCCTTCTGAGGCTCCAGGAACACTGCCCAAGAGGAGCAGAAAGAATGTACGAGGTGAAAGACGAGAAGAAGAGGTGTGGATGCTATCTTCAGGGCAGGACATGGCCATTACAAATATGATCTCACATCACCAGCAGTAGCCTATGTTGGGACTGCAGAAGACTGGACCTATCATTGATTGGACAGAGCTTAACGTAGTCCTTACCCCTTCCTGCAGAACTATTAGCAGCTGATAGATTCTTGGGGGAGCACAGTCCTTGTCTTTAGTTTTGTGCCCACCAGACTCCAATGAATAGCTCTAAACCTGTGGCCACACAGATGGTTCCAGTTATAATCAATGGGCCATGAAACAAACAAAAAGATGAATTTTAAAGGGACACATAGTGAGGGGGAGAGGATGATGGAATGGAAGGGGTATAAGAGATGGGGAAGGTTAAGAGTAAACAAAATGCAATATATCCATGTATGAAGTTAATAACAAATTTAATCAATAAAATATCTGATAGTTAACATACTCCAGTGACTGCAAGTGTCAGTGCACTCTTAAAGCAGAATAACTAGTATGCAATGAACTGAAGATGACTAAGCTTGAATATCTTCTATGTCAGAATTTTAAAAAAGAAATGAAAAATATTTTAAATTTTCTTTGAGTTTAAGCTAGAAATGGAGAAATATTATTGAATTTGCCTTCTAGCATTTCAATAAATACATTGAACTTGCTGTGTTATAATCAGGTGAGAAAAAAATAGATAACCTATCAAACAAGTATAAATGCTTGTAAGAAGAATGAGAACTACCAGGCTTTCATAAAAACCTGTACTGCTGCACTCAAAACTTAGTTGTGTTACATGAGGTTTGCATGTCGGGTTTTATCCCAGTACCAAGCTGTTTTTATTACTATAGCTCTATAGTAGAGCTTGAAGTCAGGGATAGTGATGCCTCCAGAGGTGGCTTTGTTGTACAGGATTCTTTTAGATATCCTGGGTTTTCTGTTTTTCCAAATGAAGTTGAATATTGATCTTTCCAGTTCTGTGAAGAATTGTTTTTGTATTTTGATGGGGATTGCATTGAATCTGTAGATTGCTTTTAGTAAGATTGACATTTTTACTATGTTAATCCTACCTATCCATGAGCATGGGAGATCTTTCCATTCTCTGACATCTTAAATTTCTTTCTTCAGAGACTTACAGTTCTTGTCATAGAGGTCCTTCACATATTTAGTTAGAGTTACCCCAAGGTATTTTATATTATTTGTGGCTATTGTAAAGGGTGATGTTTCTCTGATTTCTTTCTCCGCCCATTTATCATTTGTACATTAGAGGGCCACTGATTTGAGTTAATCTTGTGTCCAGCCACATTACTGAAAGTGTTTATCAGCTGTAGGAGTTCCCTGGTAGAATTTTTGGGGTCACTTTTGTATGCTATCATATAGTCTACAAACAGTAAAATTTTGACTTTTTCCTTTCAATTTGTATCCCCTTGAACTTCTTTTGTTGTCTTATTGCTCTAGCTAGAACTTCAAGTACTATATTTAATAAATATGGGGAGAGTGGACAGCCTTGCCTTGTTCCTGATTTTAGTGGAATCACTTTGAATTTCTCTCCATTTACTTTGACGTTGGCTGTTGGCTTGCTGTAAATTGCTTTTATTATGTTTAGGTGTGTTCCTTGTATTCTTGAACTCTCCAAGACCTTTGTCATGAGGGGGTGTTGGATTTTGTCAAAGGCCTTTTCAGCATCTAATGAAAGGATCATATGGTTTTTTTCTTTCAGTTTGTTTATATGGTGTATTACATTGACAGATTTTCATATGTTGAACCATACTTGCATCTCTTGGATGAAGCCTACTTGATCATGGTGGATAATTTTTTTGATGTGTTCTTGAGTCTGTTGCCAATATTTTATTGAGTATTTTTTGCATCAATATTCATGAGGGAGATTGGTTTGTAATTCTCTTTGTTGAATGTTTGAGTGGCTTGGGAATCAGAGTAACTGTAGCCTCATAAAAGGAGTTTGGTAACAGTCCTTCTGTTTCTATTATGTGGAATAATTTGCAGAGTACTGGTATTAACTCTTCTTTGAAAATCTGGTAGACTTCTGCGTTGAAAGCATCTGGTCCTGGGCTTTTTTTGGTTGGGAGACTTTTAATGACTATTTTTATTTCCTTAGGGGTTGTTGGTCTATTTAAATAGTTTACTGGTCTTGATTTAACTTTGGTATGGGGTACCTATCCAGAAAATTGTCCATTTCTTTTAGATTTTCCAATTTTGTGGAGTACAGGTGTTTGAAGTATGACCTGATGGTTCTCTGGATTTCCTTGTTGTCTGTTGTTATGTCCCCCTTTTTGTTTCTGATTTTGTTAATTTGGATAGTCTCTCTGTCCCTTTTGGTTAGTCTAGATAAGGGCTTGTCTATCTTGTTGATTTTCTCAAAGAACCAACTCTTTGTTTCATTAATTTTTTGTATTGTTCTCTTTGTTTCTATTTTATTGATTTCGGCTCTCAATTTGATTATTTCCTGGCATCTTTTCCTCCTGGGTGACTTTGCTTCCTTTTATTCTAGAGATTTTAGGTGTGCTGTTAAATCACTACTGTGAGATTTCTCCAGTTTCTTTATGTGGACATTTAGTGGTATGAATTTTCCTCTTAACGCTGCTTTCATAGTGTCCCATAAATTGGGTATGTAGTACATTCATTTTCATTAAACTCTAGGAAGTCTTTAATTTCTTTTTTTTATTTCTTCCTTGACCTATTGGTGATTCAGTGGAGCATTATTCAGTTTCCATGAGATTGTAGGTTTTCTGTAATTTTTGTTATTGTTGAAATCTAACTTTAAGGCATGGTGGTCTGATAGAATACAGGAGGTTATTTCAATTTTTTATGTATCTGTTGAGATTTGCTTTGTGGCTGAGTATGTGGTCGATTTTAGAGAAGGTTCCATGGGGTGCTGAGAAGAGGGTATATTCTTTTTTGTTAGGGTGGAATGTTCTGTAGATATCGATTAAGTCCATTTGAGTCATAACATCTGTTAGATCCTTTACTTCTCTGTTAAGCTTCGATCTGACATATCTGTCCAGTGGTGAGAGTCAGGTGTTGAAGTCTCCCATTATTAATGTGTGGGGTTTTATGTGTGATTTAAGCTTTAGTAATGTTTCTTTCATATATGTGTGTGCCTTTGTATTTGGGGCATAAATGTTCAGAATTGAAACTTCATTTTGGTGGATCTTTCCTGTCATGAGTGTGTAATGTCCTTCTCGATCTGTTTGAATGATTTTAGTTTGCATTCTATTTTGTTAGATATTAGAATAGCGATACCAGCTTTCTTCTTAAGGGCATTTGATTGGAAAGTCTTTCCCCAGCCTTTTACTCTGAGGTAGTGTCTGCCTTTGAAGTTGAGGTGTGTTTCTTTTATTGAACAGAAGGATCAGTCCTGATTACATATCCATTCTGTTAACTTGTGTCTTTTTATAGGTGAATTAAGTCCATTGATATTAATGGATATTAAAGACCAGTGATTATTCATTCCTGTTATCTTTTGGTGGAAGTGTGTGTGTGTGTGTGTGTGTACTTCTCTTCTTTGGGATTTACTGCTGTGAGGTTATCTATTGCCTGTGTTTTTGTGGGTATATTTGACTCCCTTAGGTTGGAATTTTCCTTCTAGTGCTTTCTGTAGGGCTGGGTTTGTGGATAAGTATTGTTTAAATCTGGCTTTGTCTTGGAATGCCTTGTTCACTCTGTCTATGGTGATTGAAAGTTTTGCTGGGTATATTAGTCTAGGCTGGCATCCATGGTCTCTTAGTGTCTGCATTACATCTTTCCAGGACCTTCTGACTTTCAAAGTCTCCATTGACAAGTCGGGTGTTATTCTGATGGGTCTGCCTTTATAAGTCACTTGGCCTTTTCCTTTGCTGCTCTTAATATTCTTTCTTTATTCTGTATGTTTTGTGGTTTAATTATTATGTGGTGAGGGGACTTTTTTGAGGGGTCTAGTCTATTTGGTGTTCCATAAGCTTATTGTATCTTCATAGGTATTTCCTTCTTTAAGTTGGGAAAGTTTTCTTCTATGATCTTGTTGAATATATTTTCTGTGCCTTTGAGTTGGTATTCTTCTCCTTCCTCTATCCCTATTATTCTTAGGTTTGGTATTTTCATGGTGTCCCAGAGTTCTTGGACATTTTGTGTTATGACTTTTTTGGCTTTGGTATTTTCTTTGACTGACGAATCTTTTCCTCTATTGTATCCTCTACACCAGAGATCCTCTCTTCCGTCTCTTGTATTCTGTTGGTTATGCTTGCATCTGTGTTTCTTGTTCGTTTACTCAGATTTTCTATTTCCAGCATTCCCTCTGTTTGTGTCTTCTTCATTGTTTCTATTTCCCTTCCAGGTCTTAAACTGTTTCCCTCACCTGTTTCATTGCTTTTTCATTTGTTTTCTTTAAGGGATTTATTGCTTTCTTCCAATTTTTTTATTTGTCTTTTCCTCTATTTCTTCCAATTTTTTGTTTGTTTTTTTCTCAATTTCTTTATTGATTTCTTCCACTTTTTTGCTTATCTTTTCCTCAATTTCATTTTTCATGTTTTATTGAAAGGCCTGTAGCATCTTCATGATGCTATTCTTAAGGTCACTTTCTTCTGCTTCTTCCGTCTTGTGATGTTCAGGTCTTGCTGTTGGAGGAGGCATAGGTTCTGGTGATGCTCTATTGCTCTTTATGTTGTTGTATGTACTTCTGCCTTGACATCTGCCCATCTCTTCCTCTAATGGGTATATGAGGTACCTGTGTCTGAGTGAGTTGCTTTGGTCCACTCTGTGCTTGTAGTGCCTGTGGCTCAGGGGGCCCTTCTGGGTCTAATCTTAGCTCTTGGTCTAATTGGAGAAGGCAGATTCTGTGTTTCAGGCAGCTGCTCTTGGGTCAACCCAAGCTAGTTGATTCCGTGAGTCCCAGATGCTTTCTTGGTATTCTCAGGACTCTTGATCCAGTCAGAAGTGACTGATTCTGTGTTTCAGGAAGCCTCTCTTGGTCCAATGAGAGGTGGGAGATTCTACTTCTGAGAAAGCCACTCTTGGTCTAATGAGGGCAGGCAGATTCCCTGTCTGCTGAGGTTACTCTTGGTCCAATGACAGCCCTTTGTCCAATGAGAGTTCTCTCTCTCTCTCTCTCTCTCTCTCTCTCTCTCTCTCTCTCTCTCTTTCTGTCAGAATAGAGCTGGAGGTTGGTTTCCAAGCCTCAGGAAGTGGCTGGGGTCTCGGGCAGATGGGAATGGGGGCAGGGTGTGTAGATTGCAGGTTCTGCTGCAGAGGGTTCTTGATAAATGGGGAGCTTTCCAGCAGGAGCCCTGCCTGCTGGCTGGCAACTGGGGCCAAAGTGGGCGGGTGTTCCAGGGTGTGTTTTTGAGCTTCCAGAAAACTTTATTACTCTGCTCCTCTCATAGTAGCCTAGGGTCAGACTCTAGGTATGTGTGTAATAAAGCTGTGGAAAACCTGTCTCCAAGTTCCGTCCATTACCCGTGCATCTCCTGAAGTCCCTGCTGAAGAA
>CABHPP010110622.1:8723-33257 GCA_902168425.1 Peromyscus attwateri
CCTTCCCCCAAGCCCACCCCACATTCGCATATCCTCCAGGGCAAGGACTCCCCTGGGGATTCAGCTCCACCTGGTAGATTCAGTCCAGGCAGGTCCAGTCCCCTCCTCCCAGGCTGAGCAAAGTGTGCCTGCATGAGCCCCAGGTTCCAAACAGCCAGCTCATGCACTAAGGACAGGTCCCGGTCCCACTGCCTGGGTGCCTCCCAAACAGTTCAAGCTAATCAACTGTCTCACTTATCTAGAGGGTCTGATCCAGTTGGGGGTTCGTAGTTCATGTGTTTCCATTAGTTTGGCTATTTGTCCCTGTGCTTTTTCCAATCTTGGTCTCCACAATTCTCGCTCATACAAACCCTCCTCTTTCTCGCCAATTGGACTCCTGGAGCTCCACCTGGAGCCTGGCCGTGGATCTCTGCATCCAGTTCCCTCAGTCCTTGGATGAGGTTTCTAGCACGACAATTAGGGTGTTTGGTCATCCTATCACCAGAGTAGGTCAGTTCGGGCTTTCTCTCGGCCATTGCCAGTAGTCTATGGTGGAGGTATCTTTGTGGATTTCTGGGGACCTCTCTAGCACTTTGCTTCTTCCTATTCTCATGTGGTCTTCATTTATCATGGTCTCTTATTCCTTGTTCTCCCTCTCCGTTCTTGATCCAGCTGGGATCTCCTGCTCCCCTAAGCTCTCTTTCCCTCAAACCTTGCCCTTCATTACCCCCACTCACGTTCAGGTTGTTCATGTAGATCTCATCCATTTCTCTGTCATTGGGCGATCTCTGTGTCTTTCTTAGGGTCCTGTTTTCTAGGTAGCCTCTCTGGAGTTGTGAGTAGCAGTCCAGTCATCTTTGTTTTACATCTAGTATCCTCCTATGAGTGAGGACATACCATGTTTGTCTTTCTGAGTCTGGGTTACCTCACTCAGGAGGATTTTTTCTAGATCCATCCATTTGTCTGCAAACCTCATGATGTCATTGTTTTTCTCTGCTGAGTAGTATTCCATTGTGTATATGTACCACAGTTTATTTATCCATTCTTCAGTTGAAGGGCATCTAGGTTGTTTCCAGGTTCTGGCTATTACAAACAATGCTGATATGAACATAGCTGAGCAAGTGCCCTTGTGGTATGATTGAGCATTCCTTGAGTATATGCCCAAGAGTGGTATAGCTGGATCTTGGGGGAGATTGATTCCCGATTTTCTAAGAAAGCACCATATTGACTTCCAAAGTGGCTGTACAAGCTTGCATTCCCACCAACAGTGGAGGAGAGTTCCCCTAGCTCCACATCCTCTCCAGCACAAGGTGTCCTCAGTGTTTTTGATCTTAGTCATTCTGACAGATATAAGGTGGTATCTCAGAGTCGTTTTGATTTCCATTTCCCTGATGATTAGGGACGTTGAACAATTCCTTAAATGTCTTTCAGCCATTTGAGCTTCTTCTGTTGAGAATTCTTAGTTTAGTTCTATAGCCCATTTCTTAATTGGACTGTTGGGCATTTTGATATCTAATTTCTTGAGTTCTTTATATATTGTGGATATCAGCCCTCTGTCAGATGTGGGGTTGGTGAAGACCTTTTCCCATTCTGTAGCCTGTCACTTTGTCTTGTTGACCATGTCCTTTGCTCTACAAAAGCTTCTCAGTTTTAAGAGGTCCCATTGATTGATTGTTTCTCTCAGTGTCTGTGCTACTGGTGTTATATTTAGGAAGTGATCTCCTATGCCAATGCGTTCAAGACTACTTCCTACTTTCTCTTCTATCAGGTTCAGAGTAAATGGGTTTATGTTGAGGTCTTTGATCCACTTGGACTTAAGTTTTGTTCACGGTGACAGATATGGATCTATTTGCAGCCTTCTACATGTTGACATCCAGTTATGCCAGCACCATTTGTTAAGATGCTTTCTTTTTTCCATTGTACACTTTTGGCTTCTTTGTCAAAAATTATATGTTCATAAGTGTGCAGATTAATGTTAGGGTCTTCAATTCGATTCTGTTGGTCCACATGTCGGTTTTTATGCCAGTACCAAGCTGTTTTTATCACTGTAGCTCTATAGTTGAACTTGAGGTCAGGGGTCGTGATGCCTCCAGAGGTTGTTTTATTGTACAGGATTCTTTTGGCTATCCTGGGTTTTTTGTTTTTCCATATGAAGTTGAGTATTATTCTTTCCAGGTCTGTGAAGAATTGTGTTGGTATTTTGATGGGGATTGCATTGAATCTGTAGATTGCTTTTGGTAAGATTGCCATTTTTACTATGTTAATTCTGCCTATCCATGAGCATGGGAGATCTTTCCATTTTCTGACATCTTCTTCAATTTCTTTTTTCAGGGACTTAAAGTTCTTGTCATATAGGTCCTTCACTTGCTTAGTTAGAGTTACCCCCAAGGTATTTCATATCATTTGTGGCTATTGTAAAGCGTGATGCATCTCTGATTTCCTTCTCAGCCTGTTTGTCAATTTTATATAGGAGGGATACTGATTTTTTTGAGTTGATCTTTTATCCTGCTATGTTGCTGAAGGTTATAAGCTGCATCAGTTCCTTGGTTGAATTTTTTGGGTCACTCATGTATACTAACATGTCATCTGCAAATAGGGAAATCTTGACTTCTTCCTTTCCAATTTGTATCCCCTTAATCTCCTTATGTTGTCTTATTGCTCTGGCTAGAACTTCAAGTACTATATTGAATAAGTATGGGGAGAGCAGACAGCCTTGCTTTGTTCCTGATTTTAGTGGAATCGCTTTGAGTTTCTCTCCATTTAATTTGATGTTGGCTGTTGGCTTGCTGTAAATTGCCTTTATTATGTTGAGGTATGTTCCCTGTATTCCTGATCACTCCAAGATCTTTTTTTTTTAAAGATTTATTTATTTATTACACATACAGTATTCTGTCTACATTCCAGAAGAGGGCACCAGATCCCATCATAGATGGTTGTGAGCCACCATGTGGTTGCTGGGAACTGAACTCGGGACCTCTGGAAGAACAGTCAGTGCTCCTAACCTCTGAGCCACCTCTCCAGCCCTGAGCCACCTCTCCAGCCCCTCACTCCAAGATCTTTATCATGAAGGGGTGTTGGATTTTGTCAAATGCCTTTTCTGCATCTAGTGAGATGATCATGTGGGTTTTTTTTTCTTCGAGTTTGTTTATATGATGTATTACATTGACGGACTTCCGTATGTTGAACCACCCTTGCATCCCTGGGATGAAGCCTATTTGATCATGGTGGATAATTGTTTTGATGTGTTCTTGGAGTCTGTTTGCCAGTATTTTATTGAGTATTTTTGCATCAATGTTCATGAGGGAGATCGGTCTGTAGTTCTCTTTCTTTGTTGCATCTTTGTTTGGTTTAGGAATCAGGGTAATTGTAGCCTCATAGAAGGAGTTTGGTAATGTTCCTTCTGTTTCTACTGTGTGGAACAATTTAGAGAGTATTGGTATTAACTCTTCTTTGAAGATCTGGTAGAATTCTGCACTGAAACCATCTGGTCCTTGGCTTTTTTTGGTTGGGAGACTTTTAATGGCTGGTTCTATTTCCTTAGGGGTTATTGGACTATTTAAATAGTTTATCTGGTCTTGATTTAACTTAGCTATGTGGTACCTATCCAGAAAATTATCCATCTCTTTTAGAATTTCCAGTTTTGTGGAATAGAGGTTTTTGAAGTATAACCTGATGATTCTCTGAATTTCCTCATTGTCTGTTGTTATGTCCCCCTTTTCATTTCTGATTTTGTTAATTTGGATGCTCTCTGTCTTTTGGTTAGTTTGGATAAGGGCTTGTCTATCTTGTTGATTTTCTCAAAGAACCAACTCTTTGTTTCATTAATTTTTTGTGTTGTTCTCTTTGTTTCTATTTTATTGATTTCAGCTCTCAATTTTATTATTTCCTGGCGTCTATTCTTCCTGGGAGACTTTGCTTCTTCTTGTTCTAGAGCTTTCAGGTGTGCTGTTAAGTCACTAGTGTGAGATTTCTCCAACTTTTTTATGTGAGCATTTAGTGCTATGAATTTCCCTCTTAACACTTCTTTCATAGTGTCCCATAAGTTTGGGTATGTGGTGTCTTCATTTTCATTGATCTCTAGGAAGTCTTTAATTTCTTTCTTTATTTCCTCCTTGACCCATTGGTGATTTAGTTGAGCATTATTCAGTTTCCATGAGATTGTAGGTTTTCTGGAGTTTTTGTTGTTGTTGAAATCTAACTTTAAACCATGGTGGTCTGATAGAATGCAGGAGGTTATTCCAATTGTTTTGTATCTGTTGAGATTTGCTTTGTGGCCAGGTATGTGGTCGATTTTAGAGAAGGTTCCATGGGGTGCTGAGAAGAAGTTATATTCTTTTTTGTTAGGATGGAATGTTCTGTAGATATTGATTAAGTCCATTTGAGTCATAACATCAGTTAAGGCTTTTATTTTCTGTTAAGTTTCAATTTGGGAGATCTGTCCATTGGTGAAAGTGGGGTGTTGAAGTCTCCCACTATTAATGTGTGGGGTTTTATATGTGATTTAAGCTTTAGTAATGTTTCTTTTACATATGTGGGTACCCTTGTGTTTGGGGCATAAATGTTCAGAATTGAAACTTCATCTTGGTGGATCTTTCCTGTGATGAATATGTAATGCCCTTCTTGATCTCTTTTGATTGATTTTAGTTTGAAGTCTATTTTGCTGGATATCAGGATGGCTACACCAGCTTGCTTCTTAAGACCATTTGATTAGAAAGTCTTTTCCCAGCCTTTTATTCTTAAGTAGTGTCTATCTTTGTATTTGAGGTGTGTTTCTTGTATGCAGCAGTAAGATGGGTCCTGCTTTTGTATCTATTCTGTAAGCCTGTGTCTTTTTATAGGTGAATTAAGTCCATTGATGTTAAGGGATATTAATGACCATTGATTGTTCATTCCTGTTATTTTTTTGGTGGTAGTGTGTGTGTAGTTCTCTTCTTTGGGGTTTACTGCTGTGGTGTTATCTATTGCCTGTGTTTTTGAGGGTATATCTGACTTCCTTGGGTTGGAATTTTCCTTCTAGTGCTTTCTGTAGGGCTGGGTTTGTGGATAAGTATTGTTTAAATCTGGCTTTGTCTTGGAATGTCTTGTATTGATGTAATTACTAAGGCCACTCCACGTAGTTAAAAGAAGATTTATTTAGTGGGTAACTTACAAATGAAGGGATAGATAGGTGGCGGGTTCTGGGAAAGACGGGTCTACCTCTCGCGTCCAGGTCCAGGAACGAAGAGAGCGCCGCATGTCCCAATCTCTGGTCTTCAGGGCCTCCCTTGGCCCCGCCTTGTAGGTGTGATAGTTACGGAAGCCTCAATGGGGGTTGGAACTTCCAGACTAAAGCTGGAATGGCAACCCACTACAGTCTTGTTCACTCCATCTATGATGATTGAAAGTTTTGCTGGGTATATTAGTCTAGGCTGGCATCCATGGTCTCTTAGTGTCTGCATTACAATTGTCCAGGTCCTTCTGGCTTTCAAAGTCTCCATTGAGAAATCGGGTGTAATTCTGATGGGTTTGCCTTTATAAGTCACTTGGCCTTTTTCCTTTGCTGCTCTTAATATTCTTTCTTTTTTCTGTACATTTAGTTGTTTAATTATTATGTGGCGAGGGGACTTTTTTGGGGGGTCTAGTCTGTTTGGTGTTCTATAGGTTTCTTGTATCTTCATAGGCATTTCCTTCTTTAAGTTGGGAAAGTTTTCTTCTATGATCTTGTTGAATATATTTTCTGTGCCTTTGAGTTGGTATTCTTCTCCTTCCTCTATCCCTATTATTTTTAGGTTTGGTCTTTTCATGGTGTCCCAAATTTCTTGGACATTTTGGGTCATGACTTTGTTGGCTTTAGTGTTTTCTTTGACTGATGAATCTATTTCTTCTACCGTATCTTTAACACCAGAGATCCTCTCTTCCATCTTTTGCATTCTGTTGGTTATACTTGCATCTGAAGTTCCTGATCGTTTACTTAGATTTTTTATTTCCAGCATTCCCTCTGTTTGTATCTTCTTCATTTTTTCTATTTCCCTTTTCAGGTCTTGGACTGTTTCCCTCATCTGCTTCATTGCTTTTTCATGGTTTTCTTTCAGGGATTTATTGTTTTCTTCTGCTTTATTTGTCCTTTCCTCTAGTTTTTTATAGCGTTCTTCCCATTTTTTGTTTGTCTGTTCCTCCATTTCATTTTTGATTTCTTCTTTATAAGCCTCTAGCATCTTCATGATGTTATTCATAAGGTTGCTTTCTTCTGCTTCTTCCGTTTTGTGATGTTCAGGTCTAGCTGTTGGAGGAGGGCTAGGTTCTGGTGATGCTGTATTGCTCTTTATTTTGTTGTATGTACTTCTGCCTTGACATCTGCCCATCTCCTTGTGGATTCGTTCTTGGTCTAATCAGCACTCTTGGTCCAGACAGAGCTGACAGATTCAGGAAGCCTCTCTCTGGTCCAGATGGAAGGTCTCTGTTCCATATGGGAGTTCAGGGCTCTGGTCTGGATGGGGACTCTGGGCAGGATGGGAGCTGGGAGCTGGTCTCTAAATCTCAGGAAGTGGCTGGGGTCTCTGGTGGATGGGTGTAGGGGCAGGGCGTGGAGGTTGCAGGGTCTGCCAGGGGGGTCTTGGAGGAGGGGAACCTGGGGGGGGGGTCCCACCCAATGTCCAGAACCTGGGGCCAAGTTGGGCTGGTCTTCCCCAGAATGGCTAATGCCCAGGGATGGGATCTAGGGGCAGACCTCTCTGGGTCTGAGCCCAGGCACTCACCTCTTGTCCAGGTGGGAGGTCCGGGGCAGGAAGGGAGCTGGGGGCTGGTCTCTAAGTCTCAGGAAGTGGCTGGGGTCTCGGGTGGATGGGCGTAGGGGCAGGGCATGGAGATTGCAAGGTCTGCCGGGGGTCTTGGAGAAGGGGAACCTTCCCAGTGGGGGTGGGGGTAGGGGGTCCTGCCGGATGGCCAGAACCTGGGGCCAAGTTGGGCAGGTCTTCCCTGGAATGGCTGGTGACCGGGGATGGGACCTAGGGGCAGGCCTTAATACAAGTATTTTTAAAGAAAATAAAGTTAAGCAGAGAGAACATTCTTTTGTATTCTTATTCAGTTATGTTTGGATTAACAGTCAACATTTTGTTCTCTGCATTTTCAGTGCCATGAACTATCTAAGAGTTCTATTGATGTGAAATCTTGTCCCACATCTAGTACACTGGTACAGCCTCATCTTTTCCAGCAGAATTCCTTTCTTAACTTGTGCCTCTAAGTTTGTCTTAGCTCAGTTCTACTGGCTGTATATCAAGTACCACTTTCACTAGAGCAGTGAGTCCATATGCCCATGGAGAGTCATTTCTTCCACAGTTCCATTTGTCTTCAATTAGAAACATGCAAAGTGTGAAGTTTCACGTTGTATAGTTATAATCTCAGCATTTAGGAGGCATAGACAGAAAGATTCCAAAAAGCAAAAATGTTAAAAAAATGAAGAAACCTACACACTAGACTTAAGAGTCTGTGTCACACTATATACAAACTACTTGCTGTTACTTCCTGCCATGTAACTTGAATATGTTGAATGATTTGCCTCATGTCCTATTTCAAAATTCAGCTAAAGAAATAACCTGATCCCCAGTAGATACCATGTCTGAAAGTCCACCTAATTATCTTTAACAGTAGAATAAATTCGTGACCTACTAGGCAGCTGAATACAGTATTGGTGGTAAATAGCAATTTTTCACATTTCCAATTAGGACAATCCGAGTGGCATGGAACATTGGTAGTAGTGATTTAAATGTTAAATTATTTTGCCTATAGCATCTCTCTCCCATGTGGAGATAAGAAACACAAACTCTGCTACTTGTATGAGCCATAAAACATGCTCAGTGACTGACTCCAAAGGATATGATATGACTGGTCAGTTATCATGCATTTCTCATTTACATTTTTGGACTGGAAAGCCAGTGGTGGATCTTTGTACTTCAAGAAATTACTTACAATTACTATATAGTGGTGACTAAAATTTGAACTATGCTGTTGGGTGGCCTAGAGTGAATAAAATTGTGGTCATGAAAATTCATGTGTAGCAGAACAGTGCAAAGTGAAAATTGTTTATGATACATATTTTAAATTTACTTGTATTTTCTCTACTAGAATATAAGCTACATGAGATGGAGACTTTATCTCTTTCATTTACAATTATATTCTAATTGCTTAGAACAAAGCCATGCTGTGCAGTAGAAAAAAAGGGACAGGAAAGGAAGAAAATGGAAGAAACGGAAAAATATGTGGAAATAAGGATAGAAGGATCAGGTTAGATTAACCATCATGTGGAAATAGCACCCATAGAAATGAAACTGCTTTCTCCACTTTCCAAGTCTTCTCATTTAGAGTCTGTTTTAGGCACTTTTATTTCACTGTGACCGAAATATCTGGCAGAAAGAATTTACAGGAGAGGGTGCTTAGTTTGGCTCACAGTTTCAGAGAAATTTCAGTACAACATCATGAGAAATGCATGCAGTGGAGGCAGCTCCACCCATTGTGGTAGATGACTATTACGGCAGCTGTTCACAAGGATGGTAGCTAATGAGGAAGCACTTGGTGCATGGCCAGAACCAAGGGTGGGTAACATTAAGGCCTTCACAGACAAACTAGTATCAGACCACAGAGTCTGACAGTTCTTAGTCTATGTCAAATAATTTGCATTTTCTCTCCTAAATGTCCTTGTGTGAGGCTGTAGTCAAATTACACAGGATGCTGGGGGTTTTCTCTGAGTTGGTCATTCCTGAGGTTGGGTTTCTAATTTACTCAGGAGGCTGCCGTGTCTCAAAGCAGATGGGGCAGCCTGGCCAACTCAGAGGAGAAAAGACTGGCTTCAGATGAAAACCTTGTATTTCTGTGACTAAGGACTTAGTAATGGTTTTCAATGCATTTTTTACTCATGAATTAAAAAAACAAACCAGAGTGCTAATTTAACTTTGTGGTTGGGGTTATGAATGAGAAAGTAAGTTTAAATTACCCAGAGAGGCCTTCCCTTAGTCAGTTTCCAGGTGTTCTAGACTCCTGTGTCAATGAAAGAATAGTGAACTTCAATCAAATACCAAGAAGTCAAATAATGATCTGTTTAGAGAGTCTCTTTGCTCTTCTCTCTTTCCCTCCATTTCTCTCTCTCTCTCTCTCTCTCTCTCTCTCTCTCTCTCTCTCTCTCTCTCTCTCTCTCTCTCTCTCTCTCTCTCTCTCTCTTTCTCTCTCTCTCTCTCTCTCTCTCTCTCCTCCTGCTCCTCTCCTTCTCATGCTCACTTCTCTTTCTTGCTTTCTTTTGTTTTCTCTCCTCCATCTTGCTTCTCTTTCCTCCTTCTATTCCCCCTTGTCCCTTCTTTGTGGAAAAACTTGCTGTTGTTTATAAGAATTAATCAACTAATTGGATATCAGTTTGGCTGATCTAAAGTTTCTTTTTTTTTTTTTTTTTTTGTTTTTTTTTGCTGGGTTTCGTTTTTTTGCTTTGCGCCTTTCCTGGTTCTCACTTGGGAGACCAGGCTGGCCTCGAACTCACAGAGATCCGCCTGGCTCTGCCTCCCGAGTGCTGGGATTAAAGGCGTGCGCCACCACCGCCCGGCTTGATCTAAAGTTTCTTAACATACATTTTTATGCCAGTGACTGTTTATAGGTTTCCATTCATTTTCAGATGCTTTTGCTCCTTCCCTCTCCTTCTCCATTTTCCCTGATTCCTAACTACCTTGCACCACTGTATTTGGGGCTTCTGAGAGAATGATCAAATCCTGAAAATGAATGAACTTGACACCACAAAGGAGAATTGCAAGGGATCAACTGGATGTAATCCTCTTTTTGTCAGACACTCTTGCAGAAGTTTTGACAAGAAGAATTAGTTGGCTAGAAGTAGTCTTGAGTTTGAGTTTGGTACATTTCCAATATCTGTACTTTCCCTTATTGTCATTAGCATAAATATTTGAGAGTCAACAACTAAAAGAATTTGAAAAATGTATTGACTGAAAATTTTTGTCACAAACACTCCATTTCAACTGGCACCTCTCACTCTTGTTTTATACAGCACTTTCTTCTTTTGTCCTACTGCATTCCAATTATGTAAAGAGCCCTGCGGGGAGACATAAAAAGATGACATCAACACAGCTCCTACACTTCCCACTGAAAACCATGAAGAGACATAAGTCAAATGAAAATGCTGAGATAAACAAATAGTAAGAGAAAACACTAAAGAGGAGAAGGCCGAAGCACCCTCTGTTTGATTTTCAGACCGAGTATGCCAAAGGAGGGCAGAAGAAAGAATGCCTTGGTGTGTGTGGGGGGGGGGGGTGGCCAAGCAAAGATAAGCAGCAAAGAGGCGATTAGAGCAGAGATGCATCTGGAAGGAGTTGGAAGACAGAGTTGAAGCAGAAAATATTTTAGGTGAACTGTATTTGACCAGACAAGGTCTAGGTTGTATTGTGCACAATTGCAGGTCTTGCCAACCATATAATAATCTCTGCATAAAACACAATCTGTATGGTCATTGCTAGCAGGCTTATCACAAAAGTTGAAGAAATATACAGGTCAAAATCTCTTGTACAGGTAAGAAGTAGCCATATGTAAGTCCTCGGAAGGCAGGAACTGGGCCTTGTCTTTGGCTCCCCAGAGACTTGAAGTGTCTGCCACATGTAGTACATGATAGATGCTTCATGTCTCAAATTAATGAGCTATAACTCAGTCTTGTCCAACCCCACCAGCTCATTATTTAAATAAGAATGTGGTCACTCTATGGGAATAACAGCCCTGAATAACATTTGCCTCAGCTGCCCAAAGTAACCATTTATTTCCAAAGCATCATGGGATGTTTCATATGTACTCAAATATTATCCCTTCTTATTCTTTCTCTCTGGTCTTTATCCAGAAAATGGAAGTACAGCAATCATATCTGCCCTGCCAAATTGCCACCCCTTCTATGAGTATGATATACCTTCCCAGTGCTTATTTCCAGTGTCCCCAAACCTGCAATAATGGAGGCCGTGGTTACATCATAGTCACTTCTGACCCCTGGGATCTAAGCCTTACTGATTTTAATGGGAAAATCCCTTCAGGGTTATACCAGTATTACAGTTATAGACACGAAGACCTGTTGTTTCCTAAGTTGAGTTCAAGGTCAGGTTGGGCTATATGAGACCTTGCCCAAAATAACAATAATAAAGACAAAAAGAGAAGGTAGTTTTAAACAGGACATAGTGGTATATGCCTGAATACCATCACTTGAGACACCAAGACAGATAAATTATGAGTTTGAGACCAGCCTTGGCTATATGTTGAGTTCTAGGCCAATCAAGGCGACAAAGATAGACCCATAACTCAAAAGAAAAAGTAAAAGTAGCTTTATTTGGTGCTCCCCACATCTTTTTCTATGTAATAGCCCCCAAATTTACTAAGAAGGCACCTGATCAATTAACTCACATGCTAGTGGCAGCACCTACATTTTGCTTAGGTCCCAAAGAGAGGGAAGCAGTCATAGCTTGTGATAGAAACTCATGGATTAGTAGAAGTTTAGGGTGAGATCTTCTGGTTGTATGCTCATTCTCCTGAACTTTTCCTATCACATCCTTAAGATGACTCATGGTTCCAGTATTAATTTTGGATTCTAAGGTCTTGAGAATTTTATTTCATTGAGCATTTGTGTGCACTTTGGTCAAAAAGGTTCAGTATAGAAGCCTCACACTGGACATATGTAGATATGGAACATGTAGTTTCTCACCCACCATTGTTTTCAAGCATGCCTCCCCCAAATCAGAAAATCAGCATCTCATGGACACATTCCACTTGCCAAAAAGATCAACTTCTATCTAATCAAATATCTTAAAAATATTCTGGGATGAGTAATGACCTTATTTACTCTCAGGGTTATGTTTGCAAGCCCAGAGTTTCCTAGGCAGTTAATATTGCATAATTTATTTCCACTAACAGCTTCCAAAAACGTGAAGAAGGCTTTGAAAGTGTGTGATTGCAAATTCTGAGTATTTTGTGTAATTTATGATGTATTTGGGAACCATTCAGCCTAACATGGTGGTTCATGTCTATAATCACAGCACTTAGGAGGCTGAGGTAAGATTGTTGTGAGTTCATAGCTAGCCTAGGCTATATAGTAAATTGAAGGCCAGCCTACAATAAGCAGTGAAACCCTGTCTCAAATGAAACAAAAACAAAAGATTATTGTTAACACAGTGTTTCATCCCAGGTAACATTATAGCAAGAAATTTCTTGATATTTACTTCTGTGAAAGATACAAAACCCACCAAATCTTGTCTCTGCTAAAAACTAAATGACCACGCTATGAGTTGTGTGATGAAGGAACTTGAGTAGCATTCAGGAAAACAGAGTTCATTTTTTCTGCCCACATTTTATGGCCTGGAAGAAGGGTGCTTTAAGGTGCTTCCTCACACTTCACTGAAACTTCTGTTCATTGTGAACAGACCATCTCTGTGAAAGAAGGAAAGAACTTGGTAAGAGCTTTGGACTGGACTGGCTGGCAGTAACAAATTTGTTCGCCAATGGCACCCAAACACATACTCATCATGAATACAAGAGTCATCGCCAATGTTTTAGACATTTCATGAGGAAAATGCCAGTGGAGGTCCTCTATCTAAGGCAGGGCTTCCTGGGAGGAAGTTCTCCGGAAGTGTTGTGTTTTCTTTTCCGTTGCTTGAAGGTCAACCCAAATCACCTCTTCTTCAAATAGATTTGGGTTTCATGATCACATTAAATGGCCAAGCTAAAGTATGTCCTAGTTTATAAAACCAGTCAAGTTAAGAGCAAGAGGGTGACTCAAGCTTTCCCCAAGTTCTCTGCTTATTCAGAACCAGGAATATTTAAATCAGAACTGAGCTTAAAATAGCAACTGTTTTTAAAAGGCTCAACACTGGCTCTTGACTTTCTTTGCTATTCCAGTGGTCACTGCTTAGAAGGTCTATGAAAACATATATCTATGTCTGTTTTTTTTTCTTTTCTTTTTTTTCATCTCCACCAAAGAATATTATTATGCTGGATATAATTCTAGAATTCATCAGAGCTGATAAAGATATCTTAAATCTCTTTGCTCACCACAGGAATGTTATAAGAGAATTTGTCTCCAGCACTGGGATACTTAGAAAACAGCCTACACGAATAGCTGCTTGACAGATAATCCGAAGTACAAAATTCTTCATTAAGGTTTTTCAGCATATAAGAATCTCAAATTGGGGCTGAAGAGATAGCTCAATGTTAAGAACACTCACTGTCTTTGCAGAGGAAAGGAGTTTGGTTCCTAGTACCCACATGGTGGCTTTGAACCATCTGTAGCTCCAGCTCCAGGGCATCTGACACCTTTGGCCTGTGTGGGCACCCACACTCATGTGCACATACTCACACAGAGTCAAACATACATACACATAATTTAAAAATAAAATAAATCTTTAAAAGTTTAAAGTTAGAATCTCAGTCTCTTCCCTCCCTCTCTTCCTCTCTTCTATCCTCCTTTCCCCAGCCTCCCAACTGCTAGTAGAAAATTTTGCATGACTGTCTTAGTTAGGGTATCTATTGCTGTGGTAAACAGCATGACCATAAACAACAGGGGGGAGGAAAGGATTTTGTTTCATCTTACAGCTTGTAGTCCATCATTCAGAGAAACCAGGGCAGGAACTGGAAGTGGGAACTGAAGCAGAAGCCATGAAGGAGTGCTGCTTATTGGGTTTGCACCTTCTAGCTTGCTCAGTTTGTTTTCTTATTCAACCATGCACCACCTCCCACATCCAGCATTAATTAAGAAAATGCTCTACAGACTTGTGTACAGGCCAAGCTTTTGGAGGCATTTTCTCAATTGAGATCCCCTCTTCTCAGGTATGTCTAGTTCTGTGTCAAGCTGACAAAAACCGACCAGCACAGAGAATGTCAGGATAGCAGTGCAGGGAAGGAGAATTCAGGAGGTCCAGATGATTCCTTATGTTGAAGAAGTGGAGTTAATAATCTGGAGAAAAGAAGGCAGCTAGAGTTCACGGATAAGAGAAAAGAAAGAACATTCAGGGTCTCTACTGAATACTCAAGCCCCCTCTCCTTGAGTATTCAGCAGAGCACTGATAAACACATGCATAAAGAAAATATGTAATTTGAGAGAAAAGCACCTGAAAGGTTCACAGGTGATGTTTCCCAGCACCGAAGAAGCAAGGTTAAGTGGATTACAAGTTCAAGGAGAAGCTAGGCTACATAGAGAGATACTGGCTCTAAAAATTAACTAATTAGTTTTTAGGAGGGCAGGGAGAAAGTTTGGAAAGTGATAGATTCATCTATTTTCATGAGCACAGAGCTGGTTTCATGACTATATACATATGTGAAAACAAATTGTACATATATATATATATATACAATATATTTTTATCAAGTACATATCAGTAAAACTATTAAAATATAGGGGATATGTGCTAGTAATATAGAGTTTCTATAGAGAATTTGTAGGGAAAAGGGGCTGGCTAAAGAAACCCACCTCGACTCTGGAGCCCAGAATTAGGGAAGGATGGCTCAGATAAGGCCAGTGAGAGAAACACAGTTTAGCTCAGATCAGAGCCATCTCTGCCCCTGTCCAACTGACTTGTGAAACCAACCAACCACAGAGCAGGATAGTTAAACCCTGGGCTTCGGGTTGACTCCACCCCCTAGACTTCCTGTGAAAAACCTCCCTGCCTAGTCAGTTAGAAAGAAAGTCTGTTCTCTCCACCCTGGTAGAGGCAGCTACTCTCCTGGACTCCTCCTTCCCAAATAAAACTCTTCCTCAAAAGAGTTTTTTGGGTGTGAAGATCTTCATTCACTGGTGTGGGGAAGATCCTTGCTGAGAAGTCCCTCAGTGGACAAAACGAGAGAGGGGGAACTGAAAGAGCAGGGCAAGGAGCAACTGAACAGAAGATCTTTGCTAAGACGTCCCTCGGTGGACAGAGAGAACTATGAATAATACTTTTCTCTGGAGCTGGAGGAGATTGCTACATTTCTGCAGGGGTTACCCCTTTCGCAGAGTGAAGCAAAAGAAGCAACATTTTAGGCCAGAGAAGCAGAACTTTGCTAGGAAGCCCCCTTAGGTGGGGGCTGAGCAAAGCTCAGCTGTAGAGGCTCTCCAGGAGAGGAGCAGGATTGCTATATCCTGTGGGGAGACCATCCCCCATCACACCAAGTATACCTCGACTTTCCTGAAGAGTCAGGATACCCTTCCCTGCTGAAGCAGTTCCAGGCTTGACTCTCTTGAGAAGTCAGAAAAATCTCCCTCCAGGGCTGCACTGTCTCCTTGCAGTTTCAACCATCAATTTACTAACATTTTGGTGCTGAAACCCAGTACACCAAACCCACAGAGTTGCAAAACGTGCAGTTTACTAAAAGAATTCTTTTCTGTTTTACTTGGAATTAATCATTTATTGTAAATAGTTCTCATACACAGATATCCATTCATTGATTGTAGAAGAATTTGATTCAAATGCAAAGGACTAAAATTCTTTAAAAGACCAAACCATGAACAAAAACAATAATTAAAAGTTACAAAGTAAACCATGGGCAAGGTCTTTCTTAATTCAAGAACTGGGTAGCTTATACATAGCTGTTATTTTTCTTCTCTGGGAAATTTAAAGCACTGTCCAATTTTCTTCCTGATAAGGATCCCTTTCCTCACCCATTGCTATGTCTTCATAAGGTAAAAGGGGCTAGCTGGCTCTCTAGGACATCAATCCTAATCATGATTTATATACTTCTCAAAGGTTTTGTATCCTGCCATCATCTCCTTGGGTGTTAGAATTTCAACAGAGAAATTGTTGAGAAGTAAACACTGAATCCATTGCAGGTAATTAGACAAGAATAATCTATAAGGAAGATGGATGGTAGGCTGTTCCTGTTCCAGAGAGAAGCCTGGGGTGGAGGACACTCTCCTTCCACAAGCTCCTCTCAGTCTGTGGGAATGAAAGTAACCCCCAAATCTGACTCTAGCTGGTTCATCTCTGAAAGGAAGATCTCAGTGTTTTTCACAGATTTTTCCCTTTCATTTGAAATGGTTAGGACAATTTTACAGACAAGCAGACAAAAAAACTTGGCTATTTTCCCCAAATTATGAATAGAACTGAGAGAAAGGAGAAATCAAAAATGGCATAAACATCCAATGGAATAGGGTGGGTGATGTATTTGACCTCATCTCAAACTGCCTTACCTTGAAATCAGCAAACAGTATTCACCAGAATGAAGGGGGTCGATGAGCACATCTGACACAAAGGCTGCATCTGAACTAGCAGTGGATGCACTGACACATGATTTTGTCAGCTAAGGCGGGGGCATAAAGCAGCACTGGAACAAGCAGAACAGAGCAGGAGCAGCTGTAGATTTCCCTGCATCAACATCTTCCAGTCAGTTCAAGCTCCAAAGTGAGGCCAAGGGATGTGTGGGGTTTTGTAGTGCTGAGCAAACACTTTGCTTCTTTTTCATTGTTTTATATGATGTTTGGTCATTTAAAAATATTGATATTTTGTTTTTTCAAAAAACATAGCATAAAGATTGGTGAGATGGCTCAATACTTAATGTTTAAGTGTAAAGACCTGAGTTCAAATCCCCAGCACCCATATAAAAAGTAGGTCAGACCATGTATGTAATCCTAGTGCTATGAGAAAAAACTTATTAGAAGACTACAATTAGATCAGATCTAAGTTGCGAAAAAAATCCTACATTCTATTCAAGTCTTGTAGTCCATAGTTATAGTGAACTACAGGGCCAGCATGACATATAACCAAAATTATATATATATGAGGGGTGTACATGGAAGAACAAGAGGCAGGCAGGGCTGCTGGGATCTTGCTGGTAGGAGGTTGTAGTAGATTATTAGAGAAGTTCTTCCATGAATCATGCCTTCCTGTGTCCACATTCCCTTGCAAGATGGTTCTGCTGCTTCTTGAATTCACAGCCAGATTTTCTTACCCCTTCTCTTGAACATGGGAAGATTTTGTGACTTATTTTGATCAATAAAATTATCAAATTTCTATTCCATGAATGGAGTTTGTTCAATATACTAAGTATTTCCTGAAAGTAGGTCTTCTGAATCCAGAGAAAGATTTGCTCAATGGCTAGAGGTACTGCTCAGTGGTAGACTGCTTAGCAAATCTGTTCAACAGAATTATGTTGCTTGGCCTTTGTATACTTTTTTTGTTTTTGTTTTTTTCGAGACAGGGTTTCTCTGTGTAGCTTTGCGCCTTTCCTGGAGCTCACTTGGTAGCCCAGGCTGGCCTCGAACTCACAGAGATCCGCCTGCCTCTGCCTCCCGAGTGCTGGGATTAAAGGCATGCGCCACCAACGCCCGGCGCCTTTGTATACTTTTAAGGTGTTACTACCCTTCACTGCCAAATATTTTTTTCTCTGTCACATCCATGTGGGACCTTGTGCTTAGCCTCATTTCTGGAAGCATATGGAAGTGATGTTTCATTCTGGGATTAAAGCAAATAAGAGGTGGTCGACCTTCCCTGTATTCTGTCATGCATCCTGTATGTGAGTAGATATTTCAAGATGACTGTGAAGCCATGTGAAGATAGTGGAGGCTCACAATGAAAGAAACTTGGCCCCTGACTTACTAACTAGAGCTGAGTGTCCCTGGCAAGATGGCATTACAAGTGTCTTAGTTAGGGTTTCTATTGCTGTGAAGAGACACCATGACCACGGCAACTCTCATAAAGGAAAATATTTAATTGGGGTGGTTTACTTACAGCTCAGAGGTTTAGTCTATTATTATCATGGTGGGAAGCAAGGCAACCTGCTGGCAGACAGGTGCTGGAACTGAGAGTCCTCATATCTTAACTCACAAGCAACAGGAAGTAGTCTGAGACACTGGGTGTGGCTTGAGCATATATGAGACTTCAAAGCCTTCCTCCACAGTGACATACTTCCTCCAACAAGACCACACCTACTCCAACAAGGCTACAACTCTTAATAGTGTCACTCCCTTTGGGGGCCATTTCTTTCAAACCACATCACATTCCCTGGCCTCTTCATCAGCTTTCTGTTTTCAATGGTTTCCTTCACTGCCTAAGCTTGGCTGTTTTGGAACTTGTTCTGTAGACCAGTCTGACCTCAAACTCAGAGATCTACCAGCTTTTGCCTTCTGAGTGCTGGGATTAAAGGCATGCACCACCAGACCCAGCTCTGATCTTTTCTTTAATTGCTTATCACAAGTTGGAAATTTAGCTGGGTGGAATCTTGCCCTGAAGTCACCACTCCCTTTATTCCATTTCTTAACATGTTTATCTCCTTAAACTCAGGACTTAGCTCCATTCCTCTTCCTGGTGCTTCTTTTCTCCTCAAATTTTATATTTTGTAATTTATCCTGCTCAGCTTGCTCCTTTTCATTATAAATCTTCATTAAAGTTACCACTAATAAATTCATGACAATCTGTACTAGGCTGTTTTGAGATTTCCTCTGCCAATGGAATTCATCCAAAACTCTTGACTTTAGCCTCAGGCAGACTCTTTGGACAAAGACAAAAGGCAGCCATATTCTTCACCAAAATATCACAAGACCAATCTCTAGGCCACATATTAATATTCTTCTCCAAAACATCTTGAGCCAGGCTTCCTCAATTCAACAAATCACACAGCACCACTGTCTTCCATGTTCCTACCACTATGACACATTAAACAGCACTTAAAGCATTCAACTGCTTTTCTGATTCACAGTCCCAAGATCCATATTCCTTCAAACAAAAGCATGGTCAGGCATATCACAGCAATACCCCAGTCCCTCCTACCAACTTCTGTCTTAGTTAGGGTTTCTGTTGCTGTGAAGAGACACTATGACCATGGCAACTCTTATAAAGGAAAACATTTAATTGTGCTGTCTTGCTTACAGCACAGAGGTTTAGTCTATTGTCATCATGACAGGAAACAAGACAGCATGCAGGCAGACATGAGAAGGAGCAGAGAAGGAGCTGAGTGTTTTTACATCTTAACTCACAGGCAACAGGAAGTGGTCTGAAATACTGGGTGTGGCTTGAGCGTATTTGAGACTTCAAAGCCCACCTCCACAATGACACATTTCCTCCAACAAGACCACACCTATTCCAACAAGGCCATACCTACTCCAATAAGGCCATGCCTCCTAATAATGCCATTTCCTTTGGGGACCATTTTCTAACCGTTACATACTGTTATATCAGAAGGAAATGAAAATTTAATGTATCAAAGCACTGAGGCCCTGGGATTGTTTGTAATACCATCTTATAAACGGCTACATTCAGGTCAGTATTTGCATCTGGATCTCTACATCTCTGCACGAAACAAAACCCAAAGCTTTAACTTTGAGTGTTTGCTGGTTCCCATGATATAAATAATCCAACATTATAGCTGATTTCAAACTACCAAAGTGATATCATTGAACTTGGAGTTAGAAAGGACTGCTAACTGTTCATTCTTTGTGAGCCTATATAAACTTAGCAGAGTACTGCATAATGTGCCCTGACTAATTTTCTGAATTCACTTTAATTGTTAGCTTTGTAATTGAGAAATTGCCTAGATCAGAATAATCTGTGAGAATAACTGATAGAGGAAGGCCCAGCCCACTGAGGGCAGTACTATCCCCTAGGCAGGTGGCCCTGAGTTATATAAGAAACATAACTAAGCATAAACCTGTCAGTGAGCCAGGAAGCAGCATTTCCTCATGGTTTCTGTTCCAAGTTCCTGCTACAATTCTTGTCCTGACTTCTACAATGATGGACTGTAACCTAGAAACTAGAACACTAATTTACTCTGTCATCTTCAACAATAATGAGAGTTTGTAAAAATCCTACAATCTATCACAAAGATCCCTAGATTAGGTAAAGCTTAGGTCACCCAACCATCCCTCCTATACTTGCTAGCTACATTGAACTGTGACTTAAGTGTGTAGTTACTGAGTTCTGAGGATTGTTTGTTAAAGGAAATTTAGTTTCTCCTTAGCACTTGGTACTGAACTCTGCACATGGTAGATATTGCTAAATGTTTATGGAATTCAATTATCAGTTCTTGCTCTTTACAAAATTTTGGTAGCATTTAATCCTCATGTCCACTTTTTAGTGTTACTGTAAGACTGCAGACCAAAAATGTTCAGAATCTAAATAGTCTATCTTTGTCTGTAAATTGTATATAGTCACTCATCAGTATGGGGACAGAAGTGAAATGGATTTAGGAATCAGTAGGTATTTATGTTCCTTCCATTAAATGGTGTGATAATTTCATAGAAACTACACATATCCTCCTACATACTTTAAATTATCTTTACATTATTTTTAATACCTAAAGTAATGAAAATACTCTGTAAATAGGTGCTATAGTACATTGTTTCAGGAAAGATAAGAAAAAAGTTATGTGTATGTTCAGATGCCACTTACTCCCAAATATTTTCAATGTGTGGCTCACATATAATACTATCATTAAAGACAAAGTGTTGAGGCTGGAGAAATAACTCAGTGGTTAAAAGTACATACTGCTCTTGCAGAGAACTCAGGTTGGGTTCCCAGCACCTACTTCAGGTGGCAAAGAACCACCTACAACTCCAGCTCCAGGGGACCCAATGCCCACTTCTGGCTCCTATGAGCACCTGCACTCACATGCACACACACACACACACACACACACACACACACACACACACATGCTTACATATGATTAAAAATAAAAATAAATTAAAGATAATAATATTTAAAAGAAAGAAAAATGTTAACTTGGTAACAGCCAGCCATTAAATGAGAAAAAAAAGCATAGAAGGAGCTCCCCTTATTATTTAATATGAAAGCATAAACAGACTAGATTCCTTACTTCCATCAAGCTAATTACAATCAGAAGAAAAAAAACCACTTTCCAACAGGAGTAAATACCTCAAGAATTTATAGTACTGCTGATGATTTGACTTCGATTCAAATGCTAAACATGTAGAACATATAACTTGATAAACAGAATTTCAGGGCAAGGAACAAAATTAGGGCATGTGAGCCCAGCTTTCCCTGACTTGTGGGAAAATCCTCTTTGATGACAGTTTTCATCATGGCTGTGGTTCACCCATCTCAGTTGCACTGAAAATTGCTAGGTTTAAATTTTCTGTTTAAAGGGCTTCCCAGGGAGATGGCTAAGCAGTTAAAAGGCATTTTCTGTTCTTTCAGAGGATCTGAGTTCAGGTTCACAGCATTCAAATGACAGCCCACAACTACCTGTAATTCCACTTCCAGGAGATCTAACACTCTCTTCTGGCCTCTTCAAGCACCAGGCATTCATATGGTAGATATGTATACAAGCAGATACTCACACATACATATAATATAAAAATAAAAATTCCTGAAAGAGGAGTTATTTAAATCATCATTGAAAGTTGTTTTTTAAACCTGAAGACTATTTAAACTAATCCTCTTGATTAGATTTACTATATGCTTTTACTTTATGAATGAATGTGAATTAGTAAGGTATGTATACCTTGAAACATGCTTTCATTTTGCTCTTTTTCGAACTCATGTTGATGCTAAAAAGTCTTTGCTAAGCCAGGCATGGTAGCTCAAGCCTTTAATCCCAACACTTGGAAGATGCAGGTGGATCTCTATGAGTTTGAGGCCAGCCTGGTCTACATAATGAGTTCGAGAATAGCTGTGGCTATGCAGAAAGACCCTGTCTCAAAATAAATAAATATAAAAAACAATAAAAATTATTGAGAATAGAATGCAGCAATCATTATGGATGCAACACCAATCACTATAGCACATGTACCACAGGAAAGTTTTAAGCACCTTGTAGCATTCTTTGAAGTTTCTATAACTAACAAATCCACACTAAACATACCCCCATTGTGTAATGTTATATAAAACCAAAACATACTCCTTGAACAAAAACCATCTGTCAGCTTGTGAATTCAAATGCAAAGGTATAAACTACTTGTTTCTGTACCACTTACACGGATCAGTAATTGCATAAAAGAGTATGATGTCACACAAAGGAAATGGCTTCAAAGCACTCTTTGTCGTATTCTACATTGAAGTCACATATTCAGGACACTGGAAATCTAATTCTACATTATCTTATTTATTTTTTATTTATTTTTTAAAATTTTTTATTCTTAGGCCATTTCATAATGCATATAACGTATCTTGATGACATTCAACACAAATCTCCCCTTCCACTTCTCCCAGACACCTGCTTCAACATTCTGGAATGTTGGTTGGCTTGATCTTGTTCAACTGTGGTGCAGGTAACATAGTTGCTCTGAGTTCCTGAGTGCAATAGCCATGTCATGTCCAGAAGCTAGCATTTCACAGCATTCATTCTCATCCTTTGCTTATATGTTCTATTTGTCCCCTTTTCGGTGATTTTCTCTGAAGCTTGTATGGTTGATATAAACGTCCTATTTAGGTCTGATCACTCAACAATCACTTATTGTCAGCATTTTGACCAGTATGAATTTTTGCATTGAACACTGTCCACTGCAAAAAGCAGTTGAGAGCAGCAGTAATCTATACGTATAAACAAACAGTTAGAGGGTAGTTTGGCTACATGTCCATTTAGCAAGACAACAGAAGTAGTTTTTCTCCTAGGGCCTATGGCCTCCCTAGCCACAATTTGACTAGTTTTATAATACCAGGCATGAATTCTTTAGTGCAATCCTCAAGTCCAATCAGAAAGTGGTTGGTTACCTCAATAACAGTCATATCTCTAGTGTACTAGTAGGCATATCTTGCCTGGAAAGGCAGTATCATAGTGTCCCAGTTAGATTTTTTTTTTTTGTCATCTAGAAAGAGCAACCTCAGTTGAGAAAATGTCTCCATCAAATTGCCTGTAGGCAAGTCTATAGGGTAGTTTCTTGATGAATGATTGATGTGAAATGCACAAGTTCACTAGGGGAAATACCATCCTTGGGCAGGTGGTTCTAGGTGGTATAAGAAAGCAGGCTGTGCAAGCTATGGAGAACAAGTCAGTAAGCAGCACTCTTCCATGGTCTCTGCTTTAGTTCCTGCCTCTAGGTTTTTGTCCTGACTTCCCTTCATGAAGGACCATAAGCTGTAAAATGAAATAAATCATTTATTCCCTGGATTCCTTGTGGTCACGGTGTTTATCACAGTTATAGAAACCTAACTAAGACACACAGTATTTAGGGTCCACTGTGGCTAAGTCCATAGATGAATTTTCTTCGCTGGTGGGTTTCATAGAACCTTCAGACACAGTGAAAGCTAGCTAGTAGAAAGAAAGTTTCCATGTCAGTTTTAGCTTGATTTCGCTATGTCCTATAACCAAAGTATGTTGTGTCTTCAGCAATAGAAATGTACCATCTAGCCATGATGGGAACCAAGAGCAATGGCAATAGCCTGTGTTGTTTAAGGGGCCTGTGGGGCCTCCATGACCAATAACTTATAGGAAGGTATCCCATATCTGGCATTAGATTTAATAACCCATGTGTTCTGGAAGGAAGCATTGTTCACCCATTCAGGTTACCTCCATTTAAGCTCCTTCTTTAATTTAAAAAAAAAAAAGCTTAAAAAGCAATGGATTTTATTCTGGGCATGGTGGCACACACCTTTAATCCCAGGACTCAGGAGGCAGAAGCAGGTGGACCTCTGTGAGTCTGAAGCCAGCTCAGTCTACATAATAAGTTGTAGGTCAGTCAGGGATGTGTATAGAAACCCTGTCTCAAAAAGCAAAAGACGACCCTAGATCCCGTCCCTGGGCACCAGCCACTCCTGGGAAGACCTGCCCACCTTGGCCCCAGGTTCTGGCCATCGGGCAGGCACCCTTCTACCCCACCCCTACCGGGAAGGCTCCCCTTCTCCAAGATCCCCTGCAGACCCTGCAGTCTCCAAGCCCTGCCCCCAAGCATAATCATCTCCGGAGACCCCCGCCACTTCCTGAGACTTAGAGACCAGCCCCCAGCTCCCATCCTGCCCCGGACTTCCCTTCTGGACAAAAGCTCCTATCCTGCCCCGGACTTCCCTTCTGGATAAGAGCTTCCATCCTGCCCCAGACTTTCCTTCTGGACAACAGCTTCCATCCTGCCTCGGACTTCCCATCTGGACAAGAGCTCCCATCCTGCCTCGGACTTCCCATTTGGACAAGAGAGTCCCATCTGGACAAGAGAGAGAGACTTCCCGAATCTGTCAGCTCTTTCTGCACCAAGTGTGCTGATAAGACCAAGATTGAACTCAAGGAGATGGGCAGACGTCAAGGCAGAAGTACATACAACAAAATGAAGAGCAATACAGCATCACCAGAACCTAGCCCTCCTCCAACATCTAGAGCTGATCATCAAAAATTGGAAGAAGCAGAAGAAAAAGGCTTATGAATAACATCATGAAGAAGGTAGAGGCTTATATAGAGGAAAAGACAAAAAAATGGCAAGAGCACTGTAAAACCTAGAGGAAAGGACAATTAAAGTAGAAGAAAACAATAAAGTCCTGGAAGAAAACAATAAAGCACTGAAAGAAAGTCATGAAAAAGCAATGAAACAAATGGAGGAAACAGTCCAAGACCTGAAAAGGGAAATAGAAAAGATGAAGAAGACACAAACAGAGGGAATGCTGGAAATAGAAAATCTAAGTAAACGATCAGGAACTTCAGATGCAAGTATAA